>PQFF01000052.1:136374-165346 GCA_003547095.1 Diversispora epigaea | reverse complement strand
AATATTACCCTATAATATAAGTGTAAAAACAAATATAAATAATATAACATATATAATATATAAATAATAAATATAAATATGCGAATTATCTTTTTTTTTTAAAAAAAAAAAAAAAAATACCACTCACAGAATTAAAATCGTAAGTATGATCTTTATGCTTATCAGGAGATTGCGTGAATAGAGTAGATATTAAAGTACGATAATGTGGTGTATTGGGATTGGCTGATTAAAAAAAAATTAAGAATATAGAAATTATAATGACAGAAATTTATAGTGACATAGAAATTATATATATATATCAATATGAAGAAATGGAAATGTAAGACGTAATAGATACAAACCCATTGTTCTAACGTATTCTTGTACATGTTCATCTTCTAATTTTGCTGGCATCCATTCACTTTTTAAAAGTTCCAAACTTGTTGGTCGATTCTTAGGATTATGATGTAAACACCAACGAATTATGTATACTTGATTTTCCATTTTATTTGTAGAAAAATCTTTGGGAAATAATATTTCGGATTTTCGTAGATTGAGAATTGTCTTTTATTAAATATAATAAATATTAAATATAAATTAAATAATAAATATAATATTAATAATATATAATAAATAATATATATAAACATTAATTAACATTTTCTTACCACTCGACGTTCCATTTCAGTAGAGAATTTGTAACAAATTTCAAAGAATATTATACCCAGAGAATATATGTCGACTACAAAAATAAAATAAAATGAAAATAAAAATAAAAATAAAAAAATAAATGTCAAAAAATTAAATCACTCAATGTACACAACATACCTTTATGATTATACCGAAGACCAACAATTTTATTATTACTTAAAACTTCTGGAGCAACATATAACGTTGTTCCAACATCTAAATATTGGAATTTATAATATTAATTATTCAATTTAATATATATAATTCTTAATATTGAATATATTCTTAAATTGATAAATAATGAAAAATTTGGTGACATTACCTCCAGTCATTGAATCCTCTCGACTATTCATTCTATCAAAATTAGATACCCGAAATGATCCAACTTCATCACTTGTGGTTGCCAATCCAAAATCTCCAATCTAAAAAATTCATTAATAATTGTTATAATAAATTAATAATAATAATAATAAAAACCGGATTTATAGTTGAAATGAATAAATTTAATACCTTGACATCCCCATTTGCATCAAGAAAAATATTACTAGGTTTTAAATCTCGATGAATCTATAATAGAATATATTTTTTATAATAACATATTTAGATAATTCTAGATAATTCTAGATAATTCTAGATTTCAAAGGAATGTTATCATTCTAGAAATTTAAAAATATTAAAATTATTACCATGCCCTTTTAAATAATAATAATAATAATAAAAAGAATTTATATATTAGTATGTTTTTGTGCATATTTGTGTATATTAAAATATGAGAAAAGCTGGACAATGAAAATTACTTACACTGCGATGTATATGCGCTTGATAAATTAAAGTTGGTGGAATAAATGAGGTATAATAAATTAGATTTAATATATATATATATATGTATATATGTGCGTATGTATACGTGTATGTATATGTATATGTATATGTAATGTGTATGTAATGTATATGGAATAATATAAAATATATTTACCTAATCCTTCCAAGATTTGACGAAATATTCTTAAATAAGAAAATAATAATGATGAATTTAGAAAATTTTTAACAGCATCCATGACAACAATATGCACGACACATAATTAAAATATTAAAATATTATTAAATTACCTCCAACCATCATCTGGTTTAACACCGATATCAATAATATCTTTTAAAGTTTGTTTTTCACAATATTCCATTTGTATATAAAGTATTCTCGTTTTTTCTTCTTTAGGAGAAAATTTTTTAGAATTTCCGATTCTATTTTTATTACTGGTCATCATAACTTTAGTCATATCATCATCATGTAATTCAAATTCGGATGATGATGATGATGATGATGAAGAATATGTTATTTCCGGATGATGACGATGATTCTGGCTCTTATGATATCCTTTACTATTAGAAGTGTTAGTTGATAAAAAATCAAATTCATCATCATCGGAAAAATCATCTTCTTCATTACTATCTTCATCATCATCCTCATCATCATCTTCTTCTTCTTCTTCTAGACTTGAAGTTGCTAATGATCCTCCAATATTTTCACTAAATGATTCGGTTTCTTTCCAAGCTCCATCTGAATCTATCATCATTATTATTAATAAATGTTCGAATTACAAAAAATAAAATAAAATAAAATAAAAAATAAACGTTATATATACCTTCAAACCATGTGGTATAATAACGCACCACATATTGATGATGTAATCTTGACAAGGTAGTTATTTCCCTTAGGATTTTACGAGTTTTTTCAATATCATTGGGATTCAGACGAACTTTTTTAATTGCGTAAAACCTTTCAAAAAAAATTAAATTAAATTAATCATAATCATCATCAATAATAATTAAATATAGTTAAATATAGTTAAATATAGTTAAATATAGTTAAATATAGTTAAATATATATAGATTCATACCTATCATCTAATTTATTTCTAGCTTTAACTACTTCTCCAAATGCACCTTCATTAAATTATATAAAATTATATTTAAATTATATTTTAAAATCATATTTAAAATCACGTTTAAAAATTATATTTAAAATCATATTAATTAATATTATTTATGTACCTTTTCCCAGGAAATGAATTTCTTCAAAATCAAGACGGTATCTTGAAAAGGTGGTACTTTGGGATGAACAAGGTGGTGAAAATGCAAATTGAGTATTACTTTCAACAAAGCTACCAGCCAACTCATTATTATCTTTGTTGAGTGGATGGTGATAATTACTCCTTACATTATTTGTTTTGCCTAAATATAATCAAATGGATCAAATGAATTAAATGAATATATTATTATTATTATTAAAGAAAATATTATTATTAATGATTCTTTACCAGATGATGTTATAAACTTTAATGGAGTATCCAATAAATTAACAGAACCATCATTAAAGAATGGTTGATTAAGTAATTCTAATGGAGAAGGTCTCTTCCAATGTGCTCTAAATATAAAATAATAATTATAATAAAATTATAATAATAAAGTTCATAATGAATTATTTATTTATTTATAATTTATAATAATGCATTAACTACTAAACTATCACTTACTGTTCAAACATAGATTTCAAAATACTTCGGACATCAGTTGGAATTTCATGTTCAGCTACACCAAAAAAAAATAAAAATAAAAATAAAAATAAAAATAATATAAATTATAATAATAATAATAATAATAATAATAATAATAATAATAATAATAATAATAACAACAACAACAACAAGAATAATAATAATTATTATTATTATTATTATGTTGTTGATTTAACTAACCAGATTTCAATAAATCCTCTAGTGAATTATATTGTTTAATAACATTCAAACCAAATAACATTTGCACAAAAATGACTCCAAGACACCAAATATCATTTTTCCTAAATAATTAAATCAAATTTATTAAATATTAAAATATTAATTAAATACAATCTATTTTATTTTTTTACTACAAACCTGGAATAAGGTTTTGTCTCTTGTTCAGGTGGTGCCCTAATTAAAATATATTAAGTAAATATATTAAGTAAATATAATGATAATATATAAATAATCAATAATCAATAATTAATAATAAATAATATATTGATAATAAGTAATAATAATTATATATATAATAAAACTTACCATCTTTTAAATGATTGGTTTCCAGAATAATTGAAAAATGGAAAGCTTTCATGAAAATCTAATTAATTATTAATTTATTATATATAATAATAATAATAATCATTGATGATAATTATATTTCTAAATTTCTTAAATTTCTTTTATACTGAAAACTCACCCAATAATTTTCGATGAAAATTAACATCGGATAATTTAGCCACACATTCTCCTTTTCCATCAACTTCAGTAAGTAATATATTGGAGGCTTTAATATCTTTTTTTAAATAAATATTCCAAACAAAAAAATGTTATAATAAATAAATATTTCAAATAAAAAAATGTTATAATAAATAAATATTCCAAATAATAATTAATTATAATAAATAAATAATTATAATAAATAAATATTACATATAAACACTATCAGAATAATAATTATAATAATAATATTATTATTATATTATTTACTTTTATTTACCTTTATGTACAAAACTATTTGCATGAACATAATCCAAGGCATCCAATAATTGTTTCATATATTCTCTTGCAAATGGTAATTGAACTGTACCACATTTTTTCAATAAATCTTCCAATGTACCTCCTCGTGCATATTCCATAAGTATATATAAATTCCACCCTGTTTCACTTCTTCCAAGTTCGGATTCATAAATTGTAATTAAATTTGCATGTCGAAGCCTTTTCACACGAAAAAGATCCTTTTCTATCTCTTCAAGCTTTCGTAATAAAATAATTATATATAATAAATATTGGTTTGTTATTATGATTTATTATGATTGTTGCTATTGAAATAATAATAATAATAATAATAATAATAATAATTAATAAAAATAATTTTATTTTATTTTTATTACTACATACCTTTCTTTTACCTTCAATGTTAAAATAATATGGGGAAACTATTGAAATTTCTTTTAATACCAATACATGGCGCTCTGATGGTTCCACATTCTTGCCTTGAAAATTAGTGGCTTGAACTAAATACGTTGAACCAATTGTTCCTAAAATAATAATGATTATNTCAGAATAATAATTATAATAATAATATTATTATTATATTATTTACTTTTATTTACCTTTATGTACAAAACTATTTGCATGAACATAATCCAAGGCATCCAATAATTGTTTCATATATTCTCTTGCAAATGGTAATTGAACTGTACCACATTTTTTCAATAAATCTTCCAATGTACCTCCTCGTGCATATTCCATAAGTATATATAAATTCCACCCTGTTTCACTTCTTCCAAGTTCGGATTCATAAATTGTAATTAAATTTGCATGTCGAAGCCTTTTCACACGAAAAAGATCCTTTTCTATCTCTTCAAGCTTTCGTAATAAAATAATTATATATAATAAATATTGGTTTGTTATTATGATTTATTATGATTGTTGCTATTGAAATAATAATAATAATAATAATAATAATAATAATAATAATAATAATAATTAATAAAAATAATTTTATTTTATTTTTATTACTACATACCTTTCTTTTACCTTCAATGTTAAAATAATATGGGGAAACTATTGAAATTTCTTTTAATACCAATACATGGCGCTCTGATGGTTCCACATTCTTGCCTTGAAAATTAGTGGCTTGAACTAAATACGTTGAACCAATTGTTCCTAAAATAATAATGATTATAATTATAAATTATTGTAAATTATTGTAAATTATTGTATAAAAGGAAATTACCTTTGCCTATAGATGGACCAAGGACTACGGATTTGAAAGGTACATCCTGTTAAATTTGTTAAATATATATTAAATATATTATTATTAAATATTATTAAATATAAAATATAAGAAGTTAAATTATTATTTATTATTATCATCATTATTATTATTATTATTATTATTATTATTGATAAATATTTACCTGTGAAGCATCGGGATTCAACATAACAAAAGCATCAAAATTCACTGTGGGAAAAGCCAATGATGCATCAACCAATTTTTTTGAATTTTGATCTTCTTTAACTTTCATCTGCTTTCTTTTTAATCTTTCTTCTTCAAATTTTGCCATTTTACTTTGCGTTTCTTCGTTAATTTTTTGAGCCAATATTATACGTTCTTGCTCTTCTAATTGACGAACTCGAAATTCTTCTTCTATAGCCTTTTTCTGTTCAACCTATTAAAAATTATCATCAAATTAACACCGAATTAACACCAAATCAATGTCACGTATGAAGATTAATGAAAATTAGATCGACGGGAAAGTATTCACCTTTGTCATTTGTTCAATTCTATTCAACATTTGTTCGTGGAAAGAGGTTTGCTTGGTAACCACCTTCACACCATTATTATTCATTGTTATAAATTCTTGAATAAATTGTGCAATAGTGTAAACCATTTCTTGTCCAATATTTTCTTTTATCAATCTAGAAATATGTCCTTGGGCTTTATTTAAATGTGTTTCAGATAAACCTCGAGCATTTTCGATCTTTATATCAGGCGCAGAACGTGGATATGTTTTGGGAAATCTAATTTGATTAAAATAAATGAATAAATAAATAGATAAATAAATAAATAGATAAATAAATAAATAAATAAAGATTATGATTATAATTGATGCTTATATATATTTTATTTTATTTGGTAACTTACTTAACGTGCAAATCCACTGATACATGTTTCTTTAATTCTTGTTCTTGTGGCTTAAGGTGAAGTCTAAACTCATGACCTGTTGGAACAACCTATTATAGAATATTATATATTTTAATATATATATTCTAATACAACAATAATAATAATATCAATAAATAATAATAAATCACCTTCCACGCGGTGGTAACAACAACGGGTTCATAATCTTCCATAAAAATCGCTAGTTTCAAAATTTTAAGATTATTAAAAAAAACTTTCTTCAATTGAATAAAAATGTCACTTGGAAATTCTTTTAATTAAAAATACCTTTTAGAGCTTCGATTTCATTTTCTTGTGCTTCCTATTTTTTTTTTTTTAATAATAATAATAAAAAAATAATAAAATATAAATAAATATAAAGGAAGATTAATAAAGAATTCTCTTCGAATTACCTTTGCCTCTTTTAGACCTAAGTGAGTGGTCAGAAGTGATTGTTGTTTTCTTGATTTGACCATGAAGGGCAATTGAAATCACTGCATGGCTTAGAAAGGATAGTAGTAATAATTGTTGAGAATTTCACGATATATATATTATTATTTACAGTAAGTGAATTTTCTTGGTTTATACGTGTAGACAGTATAATGATATAGTATATGATGGTGGGCAATTATTACGCACCTCGGATTATTATTATTATTATTATTATTATTATTTCAATAGCAACAATCATAATAAATCATAATAACAAACCAATATTTATTATATATAATTATTTTATTACGAAAGCTTGAAGAGATAGAAAAGGATCTTTTTCGTGTGAAAAGGCTTCGACATGCAAATTTAATTACAATTTATGAATCCGAACTTGGAAGAAGTGAAACAGGGTGGAATTTATATATACTTATGGAATATGCACGAGGAGGTACATTGGAAGATTTATTGAAAAAATGTGGTACAGTTCAATTACCATTTGCANCTTAATATATTTTAATTAGGGCACCACCTGAACAAGAGACAAAACCTTATTCCAGGTTTGTAGTAAAAAAATAAAATAGATTGTATTTAATTAATATTTTAATATTTAATAAATTTGATTTAATTATTTAGGAAAAATGATATTTGGTGTCTTGGAGTCATTTTTGTGCAAATGTTATTTGGTTTGAATGTTATTAAACAATATAATTCACTAGAGGATTTATTGAAATCTGGTTAGTTAAATCAACAACATAATAATAATAATAATAATTATTATTATTCTTGTTGTTGTTGTTGTTATTATTATTATTATTATTATTATTATTATTATATATCTAAGACTTTTGGTCTTTATAATTACACTAAGAAAAAGATAGAAAAGAATCGAAAAAATAGAAAAGAGGGTGAGATTTATTTGGTTTATCAACGTTTTTTTGTTTGTTCATTTAAATAATCATTTAAATAATGGAAAAAAGATTATTTCTTGAACCACGTGAAATTATGCAAATACATTATACGCAATTACTGTTTATACTTTTTTAATTATTTATTTGTGTGATGCAATATTATGCAAGAATTACATTTATGATAATGAGTGAACATTTGGTACAATGATTTTCTTTGCATAATGACAGTTATAAAAGAAAATGAATTTGATACATAAATCGAGATATACATTTATTAAAATAATGACCATGATTTTTAATAGTAGTACTTCTATAGGTACCTCTTATATCTTTTGATTTAGTGAACAGAATTTTCTAAAATTGTCACAGTTCTCAATTTGAACTTACGTAATATATGAACGTGACCTATAACGACTTTAATTGGCTAATATGACTTATTCAAAAAATATTAATTTAATTAATTTAATTAATTAATTAATTTTGCAAATAATACTTTAAGATAAAATTAATATTTATTTATTTTGAATAAAACAATTATCAAAATAATTATGAGTTTAATCATATAAAAAAATTGTTCAATAAAATTTCTATTTTATTTTATTCTAAAATTTATTTTGATAAAACCAGGTTAATATTAATTAATCAAAATAAACTATTATTTTGAAAAAAAAACTAAATCTATAGAAATTTTAAAATATAAGTCCGGAGTGTAACATAGGATTTTATATAGTGAAAATTGATATTGTTACACAAATTCTGATCACTATTATAATGGTTTAATATTAAAATATTTCAAAAACTAGTGTTTTAATTACTTAAAACATATTAAAATAAATTGTTCCTTAGATTATTTTACATATATTTTATTATTATAATACAAGTTTGTTCATTAGTTATTATAATATTTAATGCAAAAATTCATTTTGTAATTATATTATATAAAATTACTATTACTCCGAACTCATAACAGTTTCTGTTTCCTAATATTACAATTGTTATAAATACTAAATATCACTAGTGATACCTGCACTGGTCAAATAAAAAAAAATAGAACAGTTTTATTATGAATAAGATTCCAATTAATAACTAAATTTGTTAAAATTTATTAAATATAGATTGTTAATTTTTTCTGATTTATAAATTTTCACAAATAAAATGTCTAATTTATATATATTTGTATTATCAATAAAATTCTAATTTTTGTTCATTCAACTAACACTACTGTAATTCAAAAAAAAAATGTTATAATTAATTATGACATATAATATAATTAAATTTTTTTTATAATATAATTAGTTGTAACTGGTTACAACCCTTGTAAATAATTATGACAGATATCCTTAACTACTTATATTAGACTATAATCTCCTAGTAATATATAATTCAGTTTTGTTACATTAAAGAATAATGTATGATTCAGTTTTATAACAATAAATAATACATAATTTATTTTTGCTATATTAAAAAAATACATATAATTCAATTTTATCTATATATGTTGTTGGCCTATTTGGAGATTTTTTGAGAACTGTTTGATATCAAATTAATAATGCCAATTTTTTAGAAATGGGTAATCAACATGGTGAATTGTCATTTAATAAAATTTCAATTGTGAATAAAATTTTATACAGAATAGTTGATCATAGGGTTGATTGTCCTTCTCATGGAGAACGGGTATACCAAATTTCATAACAATTAGATCAGTGGTTATAGAGAAATTAACTCTTGACAATTGAAATTTTACTAATAAAATATTTTTTTTATTTATTTTATTAGTAAAATTTCAATTTTCAAGAGTTAATTTCTCCATAACCACTGATCCAATTATTATGAAATTTGATATACCCATTCTCTATAAGAAGGACAATTAACCCTATGATTACTTTTATTATAACTATTCTGTATAAAATTTTATTCACAATTGAAATTTTATTAAGTAACAATTCACTATGTTAATCACTCATTTTCGAAAAATTGACATTATTAATTTGATATCAAACAGTTCTCAAAAAATCTCCAAATCTCAAAAATTAAAATGAATATAGGAACTATTATTCCAAAATCCACTAGTCGAATGAACAAAAATCAAAATCCTATTGATGGCGCAAATATACATAAATTGGACATCCTATTTATGAAAATTCATAAATCGGAAATTCCTATTGATAAATCAGAAAAAATCGACTGCCTATACTTAATAATCTTAGCAAATTTAGTCATCAATCGGAATCCTATTTATGATAAAACTGTCCTATTTTTTTCTATTCGACCAGTGATCGATAGTTTACAACATAGAATTTTTTAAAGACAAAATTTTAGATGTTGCAATACATTCATGAGTCACTGTATATTAATAACTAAATTTGCTAAGATTTATTAAGTATAGATAGTTGATTTATAAATAAGAATTTCTGATTTATAAATTTTCATAAATAAAATATTTGATCTATGCATATACTGATCGAAAATTTATAAAACCTACACTTATCAGATACTAGATAGGTGTAGTATTCGTGCTTAATATCGTACATATATCGGTATAAAAAATATTTTTTTTATATATATTGGATACTCGATAAGTGTGAAAAATATTTTCTTACACCTATCAGGTATCTGATATGTGTACGATATTAAGCACGAATACTATACCTATCTGGTACCTGATAAGTATAAGTTTTATAAATTTTTGACTAATGATATTTGCACCATTAATAAAATTCTGATTTTTGTTTATTTAATTAGTATTAGTTTATACCTCATTATAATACTTTATTATAATTTATATTTACTACTAATCTACAGTATACATGTCATTAAAACTAATTTGATTTTGACTCAACTCTTAAAATTTCAATTTTTAATTATATTTAACTTAACTAATTATATTAATCACTAGTAAAAATTAAAATTTGCCTTAACTAAACTCCAATTTTTTTAATTTTAATTGTGTTTGACTCAATTCAATAGTTTTGATGACATATATAAAATCTACAGTATCCCAAAGTATTTATTAATTGTATTGATTTGACAAAATAAAATTTCTTTTAAAAAATAGATTTTTGATTATTTGTTTCAATTTTTTAGTCTCACATAAACGTTACTAAATTTCTTCTAGCAAAGAACATATTAATATTAATGAAAAAAAATACTTCTATCTTATTAGTGTTTTAATCTTTCTCTCTTATTTTAAATAGTAGTATAAACAAAGTTTTTCTAGTATATATATTGGTGTGTTGTAATAGTTTTTACAAATTGGTATTATAATAGACTCAAAATTTTTTTAAGTTATTTCATTTAATAACATATACTGATCAAATAAACAAAAATTAAAATTCTATTGATAACACAAATATGCATAAATTAAACATCCTATTTATGAAAATTCATAAATCAGAAATTTCTATTTATAAATTAGAAAAAATTGACTACCTATATTATATATATCATCAAAACTATTGAATTGAGTTAGACGTTGTCACCTGCCTTTTGTTAAAGACATAATCCTAAGGGTGACTTTACAGTTTTTTTAGGAGTTTATAGTCCTTCCCCGATAGGTACAAGACTGTTAATTAGAAGGCACCACTGATTCAATTATTTTAGAAAGGGAATCAGACCTTTCGTTGATAATTTGTCGGTTATTCCATATTTTATATCCAAGTATCCTTTATTCGTCATTCGGTTATTTCTCTCCATTTATCGGTTCATTATTTCTCATTATTTCATCATGTTGTCCTTAGATTTATTCATTCACAAGATCTTCATTCGGTATCCTGACTTCTATTCGACGTTAATATTTCGACTCATTTTATATTTCCATGTTATTATCCAAGAGTTCCAGGTTATATTATTATCATTAACTCAAGAATTATAATGTTATACAATTAAGCAATCAAGCAATAAATCCCATAACATTCATAATCTTTTCATTAATTAATTATAATATTAGATTATTTATTCCAGAGTTTCAAGGTTTATTTAATAAAGAATTTTATTAAATAAATATTTTCAACATTTTATTTACAGGTTAATTTTTACAAGTTATTTCTTGGAGTTTGAATTATTAAAATTTTATTATAAGATAATTTTCATTTCTTACAAAATTCTACAACTCAGAACTCTCTCAAAACTGATTTCAANCCTTTCGTTGATAATTTGTCGGTTATTCCATATTTTATATCCAAGTATCCTTTATTCGTCATTCGGTTATTTCTCTCCATTTATCGGTTCATTATTTCTCATTATTTCATCATGTTGTCCTTAGATTTATTCATTCACAAGATCTTCATTCGGTATCCTGACTTCTATTCGACGTTAATATTTCGACTCATTTTATATTTCCATGTTATTATCCAAGAGTTCCAGGTTATATTATTATCATTAACTCAAGAATTATAATGTTATACAATTAAGCAATCAAGCAATAAATCCCATAACATCAATAATCTTTTCATTAATTAATTATAATATTAGATTATTTATTCCAGAGTTTCAAGGTTTATTTAATAAAGAATTTTATTAAATAAATATTTTCAACATTTTATTTACAGGTTAATTTTTACAAGTTATTTCTTGGAGTTTGAATTATTAAAATTTTATTATAAGATAATTTTCATTTCTTACAAAATTCTACAACTCAGAACTCTCTCAAAACTGATTTCAAACTATAGGAACCAAGTCGAATACGGAGGGTATATATAAGCAAATACGTTACTGTGCCATTACTGTGCCATACTGTGCACGAATACTATTGGCTAATATATCTACCATATAACTTACTAAATATAGAATATATGTTATACTAATAATTAATACTAATGAATACTATGTAATAATAATTAATACTAAGTAATACTAATTAATGATAAATGTTAATAATTATATAATATTTGTGTAACCATATCACGTGAGCATGTGACTTGTGTTACTATAATTTGTGTGATTAAAACTATTTGACTTGTTAAAATACATGTTAATAAATGTTACTAATTATTATTAAATATTGCTATTTGTTACTACTAAGATTATTATATTTATGTTAATATTTCCATTTGTTAAATAATAATTCTGNTTACAAGTTATTTCTTGGAGTTTGAATTATTAAAATTTTATTATAAGATAATTTTCATTTCTTACAAAATTCTACAACTCAGAACTCTCTCAAAACTGATTTCAAACTATAGGAACCAAGTCGAATACGGAGGGTATATATAAGCAAATACGTTACTGTGCCATTACTGTGCCATACTGTGCACGAATACTATTGGCTAATATATCTACCATATAACTTACTAAATATAGAATATATGTTATACTAATAATTAATACTAATGAATACTATGTAATAATAATTAATACTAAGTAATACTAATTAATGATAAATGTTAATAATTATATAATATTTGTGTAACCATATCACGTGAGCATGTGACTTGTGTTACTATAATTTGTGTGATTAAAACTATTTGACTTGTTAAAATACATGTTAATAAATGTTACTAATTATTATTAAATATTGCTATTTGTTACTACTAAGATTATTATATTTATGTTAATATTTCCATTTGTTAAATAATAATTCTGTTAAAATACAGGGTTAATCAATATTATTGTCATGTGTTTTAATATATTTTGACCGTGGTATTTTTCTCCGGTAACAGTTCCCCCTCACTTAATCAAAATGTCCTCATTTTGACTTGTGAGTTTCTTCCTTATTAAATACTTCTTCCTTTAGCGATTACTTCTACAAAGTTCAGGTCTTCGAGTTCTATTCTTTCTTTTTTCGTTAATCCGATCCGTAAAGCTTTCCATCTTAGTGCTCTTTCTCGTCTTTTCTCTTTCCAATTCAGGTGTTGTCTTCTTCTATTATTTAGTTCATTCGATGGATATTCCATTCTGATTGTTCCTTTTCGTTTTGGATTTTCTTTATTGATTATTTTATTTATGTCCATTTTTGAGTTATCTCAGTAATTTCTTCTACTTTCATTCGGGTCATTGCTATTGTACGAATTCCTTGTTGTATACTTTTTGCTTCTATTTGATTTCTTATCATATGTAATTCTTCAATGTGACATACAAATATATCACTATTTGCTGTTTCAATCATACTTTCTATCTGTTTACTTTTATTTCCTCCATGAATAATAATTCCTATGGTATTAAGTCTCGATGATAATAATCCTTTCATTTCATTTATCGTTCCATTTTCCAGTTGTTTCGTCATTTTACATTGTGCTATCCATTGCAGTGTTTGGTTTTGTATTACTATTTCTCCAAATAAGTCAATTCCTCCATCTCCGATAATTTTTTGTAATCTTAATTTTCCTTCGTCTTCTTTTAATAGATGAGCTTTTGTCATTGTCGTAGTAATATTTTGTGCTCTCAATATTTGTACTGCTTTTTCTTTCAGGGTATCTCCTTTAATTCTAGTGTTCAATATTTTAAAAGTTTTTTCTGTCCATTCTTTTGTTGCTTTTACTTCGTCCAGGTTGTAATTTTCCATTAATATTTCTTTTTCAGTCCTTTTTCTTTTCTTTGGTGGCATATCGTTATATTCACTAAGGTCTTGTTCAATTTCCAGTTTTCTTTTCATTCAAGATTTCGGGTAAAAGTTCGTCTAGTTCTTCTATTGTTACTAAAGTTTCTTTGTTAATGATTTTAATATTTTAGTATACTTCTGGCATATACTCTTTGTATGTTTCAATTAGATTTTTGAAATATTCTAAATCTCCTTCTCCTCCTCTATTGCGTTTTATTAATCTTTTTATAATTTCTTCAGTTCGAGTGTTTTACCAAATTACTAATGCTTCTCGTGTAAAGAATCTCCAGTATTTGTAATTTTCAGTGATCTTGTCTAGACTTTCTTTCGTAAAGAATCCTTCTTTTATCATGTTCTTCATGAAAATTATTGTAGACCATAAATTTCTATCCATTATGATAACATCTGGTTTCATTCCTGTTAAGTTATTGGTTACTTGAAAATATATTTGTGACATCCATTTATCTCTGATTTCTTTTTCCCATTCTATTGCTAGTAATTCCATTTGTTCTTTCGTGATTTCATTCTTTCTATATTTTTTTAAGTTTTCTGCGTATTTCTTCAACTTTTGTTCAGGGTCTTGTGTAATAAATGATTCGTCTATTAATGTCGTTAATAATCTTTGTTTCTTGTAGTATTCTTTGCACTTCTTTGTTAACGTTGATTTTCCTGCTCCACAACTTCCTTCAATAATGATTATTTTTGTTTCATTCTCTTTGGGGTATCTGATAATATCTTTTAATGAGTCGATCATTGGTCTTTTCAATATTTCTTTACTTTTCTTTAATTCCCAATGTGTCATTTCTTGTGGTTCCGTTAAGTTTGGTATTCCTTTTATTTCCGCTTTGTAACAGTGAACGATTCTCCATTGATCTTCTTTATAATAGTGTTGAGTTCTTCAATAATTTAATTCTTCCAATTTTAAATATTTTTCAGTTTCTTCGAATACTTCTCTTCTTGCTGCCCATTTCGCTGATATATCTGTCTCTTCTATATGTCTTCCAGGAGATTGTCAGTGTTCGTAAAATTCTTTGTTTGGATTTGTTCTTTTGCTAACCCATATTTTCTTTGTTTTCTTGTCGTAGAGTACTATTGTGGTATATTCAATTATTTTAATCCTGTTGAGTGTTGACATTTCGATTTCTGTTTTCTACTGAGTAGGATATCCAGGGTTTTTATAATTTTTTCGGACTTTCACCGTACGCGTGCTATTCACGTGGTCTTAATTCTTTAATTAGTATTCATTTTAGCTCTTCAGTATACAATTTCAGGGTTGATAACTAATTCTGGATTAATTATTTTATCGAATTCTGATAATATCTCTTCAAAAGTATCTTGGTCTTTAATTATTATTTCGTCTTGTTTTTCTTCTTCTTGCTGTTGATATACTTTGAATAAATCATCATATTCTTTTAACTCTTTTTCTTTTTCTTCTCTCACAATTCTTTCATTATTATACAGGGCTTTGTAACATAATATTGTACTTGGGATACAATATTCGTAGTTTTCTTCATTTTCTTTACAACTTTCGCAATGGAACATTGATGTTTCCTTCTTCCAAATTATAGGTTCTACTGGTTGGCATTTCTCTACTTCTTTGGTAAGTATTTCTACTCGATTTCGTTTTCCGTTTAGTTCTTGTTGTTGGTTCTGATTTACATTTTCTAGTTCGTTAATTCGCTTTTCCTGATCCTGGTTTATCATTCGTAATTGTGCTAATTGTTGTTTTAGTTCTTCAATCTCATTTTCTAGGTTCGTTACTTGTTCCCAGGCTTGCAATGTATCTTCTGCGATTCGTGTTTCTTCTGGTTCTTTGATAATTGGTACTCCCAATATTTGTTTAATTTCTTTTTCTGCCTGTTCGTTATTTATTATTTGTTCTTCCAGGAGGGTTGGTGTTCTTTCTGCCATTTTTACTTCCCGTGTTGTTGTCTTCCACTGCATCACACATCTGAATGCCAGGTCTTGCCAATATTTGTCTTCTTTAATTTTATTCTCTTCTCTACAATCTTCACATTTTGAATACTTATTGAACCAATATCTTTCGTGTTTCCAACAATACAGGTGTTCGCAATGTAGATATTCATCATAATTCATACATTGCTCCCATTTGCATTTTTCTCCAGCAAAAGATCTAATTTCCCAGAATACTCTAGGTGCACATTTACAGGGGTTGGTNTGATTTACATTTTCTAGTTCGTTAATTCGCTTTTCCTGATCCTGGTTTATCATTCGTAATTGTGCTAATTGTTGTTTTAGTTCTTCAATCTCATTTTCTAGGTTCGTTACTTGTTCCCAGGCTTGCAATGTATCTTCTGCGATTCGTGTTTCTTCTGGTTCTTTGATAATTGGTACTCCCAATATTTGTTTAATTTCTTTTTCTGCCTGTTCGTTATTTATTATTTGTTCTTCCAGGAGGGTTGGTGTTCTTTCTGCCATTTTTACTTCCCGTGTTGTTGTCTTCCACTGCATCACACATCTGAATGCCAGGTCTTGCCAATATTTGTCTTCTTTAATTTTATTCTCTTCTCTACAATCTTCACATTTTGAATACTTATTGAACCAATATCTTTCGTGTTTCCAACAATACAGGTGTTCGCAATGTAGATATTCATCATAATTCATACATTGCTCCCATTTGCATTTTTCTCCAGCAAAAGATCTAATTTCCCAGAATACTCTAGGTGCACATTTACAGGGGTTGGTTTTGTGATCGTGTTCGAAGCAGTATTTACTTTGTTTTCTATAACAGGTACATATTTCATATTCGATTCCTGCTTCATCATATTCCAGGGCTCCATAAGGACAGTTTCTTTTGTCGTGGATCATGGTAACATTTGCGTTAAAAAGGTGAATATTCCCATCCTTTAATTTCTTATGGTCGAAAAATTGGCATTGTTGGGTACAATATTCCGTTCGCTTCTTTTGTTCAGCTTCTCTCCAATCTTGAATCTTTCCTTTCCCTTTATTGTTTAATCCAGCTTTCTTTAATATTTGTTCTTCTGTATCATTAGCCCAGTCGATATTTTTTTTTATTGTTTCTTTCTTGTATTCAGGTTTATATATTGGTCCATTGGCATATATATTTGTTGCAGGGGTGGTTCTGACTTTCTTCGATGATTCTCCTTCGTAGTTCCTTTCATAACTATAGGATCTTTCACGTTTCTCTAATTGGGTTTCTCTATAGTCATAAAGTTCTTCTCTTTCTGGTACTTCTGTTTTTCCTTTTCTTTCACATCCGTAACATCTTTCATACCATGTTTCTCCAATTTTCAGGGGTTTAAGATCTACTAATCTCGTTGCTCTTTTGCAGAAGCAACAGTGTGTGTCCATCTTGTAATCTGGATCTCTTTCGTCTTTTTGTCGTAATGCTATTTCATATATAGGGGTTCGTTTACATCCACATTTTCTCGAACTATTTTCCATATACCTAGGATAGTCACACTTCCTATCCACATTTGCCGAGAATTTGTGTTGTTCAGGTTTTCTTCCACATCTATTGCAGAGTTTCGATGATTGCCATTCGTAACTGTAGTTTGAGGATTCGAATCTCTTTCCGTAAGACATTGTTTTGTTTCTTTAGTATTGAAGATTCTTTCTGTAAGTTTTTATTAATACTTTTCAATTGATAATTTTCAGTGTTTGTTTCTTTAAAGATTTGATTTCTGTTCTTTGGTCTTTTGTTTTATAAGTTTTTCATTGATCTGAATATTTTCCAGAGGGTCAAATTCGCGTCCTTTTTATAAGTATTGGTTTGTTTATTTTGGCGTTCTGACTCCTTTATCTTCTGTTACTTTGTTTTGGTCAACTATTTTCTTATCTATCTTTGTTTATTTCAGGTGGTCGTTATCTTGGTCAAATGTTTCTGATACAGTGCGAAACCTCTATAATAGGCACCTTGTATATCTTTTAATCTAGTGATCAGAATTTTATAAAATTAGTACCATAAAATAGCTTTTGAAGAGATGAACTAATTAGGCAAAAAAAAAAATTCTCAATTTTTCTGGCTTATGTAATATAAGAAAAACGTGACTTAGTATGAATTTTATTGGTTAATGATATTTAATATATCATTATGAAAATTTATAAAATTTATTTATTTTTTTTATAAAAAATTTATTATTCATTATTATTTTCTAAATTAATTTGATTAAGTATATCATCAGGAACTCTTCTGTGTGACTTATATTTTTTTTCTGCAAACATAGCAAGCTTTCCTGTTACTCCTTTTCTATAAATATCCATGTATCTCCATGATTTTCGTGCAAAACGTCTTATTTCAATTAATGAAACAGAATCTAATGCTTCAGGAACAGTCTTTTGTAATCCATTCCATGTGTAATTGCAATGTTCACGTGTATATCTTTTGGTTGCTGCCCAATACATCTCAATAAAATTTAATTCACAATGATATTTTGGATAAAAAATACATTTATGTCCTGCCATTTCAATTACAGTTTCTAATTCAGATTTTTGTGTCAAAAAATCTGGTTGTAATGATAAAATTCTACGTGCACAACAATTAATTCGTGCTGGATCTTTTACTTTATTTTTGCATAGTTGACAATCAAGATTTAAATTATCACACCATAATCCCCTTTCAATTAATATTTGTTTAATACCTTTAGGCTTGTTTGGATATTTTGGATGATCAGAAGGAAATACCATTGATTGAAAAGTATTTTCTAATCCAAATTTAGTATTTTTCATTATTGGTTGACGTCCACCTGGATTTAGATTCATTCGTTGTATACATAAAGCATCATCCGCCATTGCTCCATGATTGGTACTGTTATCAAATGCAAATAATGCTATGGCATTAGGATGCACTATTTCAAAAATAGGAATAGCAATATCTTTTACTTGTTCAAGCAAATGTTTTGATGTCCACCACCCTTCTTCATTTTTACCAGGACGTAAAAATTTTCGTGCTTTTTGTGATATTTCAGGATATAATTCAGCTTGTTCATCTGTTAATCTTAAACAACCAATTGTTTCTGCAAGAAATTCACTAACCATTATTGACTTTCCTTGTCCTTTTTTACGAAGAGGAGGTTCACCAAGAGGAGCCCAAATTATAGGACGATCATCATTAGCATAAAAGAGACACTCATCATGAGTTACAAGAATATGAAGTTTTTCACCATTTGATAAAATTGGATCTTTTTGTTCCATATTAATACCTTCAAATGTTGGCATTAATTTTTCAAATTCTTCCATTTTTTTAAGAAACATTTCTCTATATTCTATCACATCTGAACGCTCGTGCCCATCAAAATAAATACCTTTCTTTCGTGATTGTGGCACAAGTCCAAGTTTTCGTAACCATACTCTAGCTGTTTTTTCTGTAATTGATTTAATTATTCCCAATTGTAAAAAAAGAGTTTTATTAATAAATGTTTTATATAATTTTGGTGAAATTTTTCCTTCATTTATATGAATAAATTCTAAACTTTTTTCAATTACATCTTCATCATCAATTAATGATTTAGTTTTTTGATGACAGCCTTGTAAAGATACTGGTAATGAACCATTTTCAATCCAACTTTTTGCCCATCGACAAATTACTTTTGCACGATATAATCCTTTGTCATAAACTTTTCTTGCTGCTTCAGATGCTGCATTTTTGCTTGTCATATTTTTTTCTTGTCGATTAATAAAAAATTCATAAACTGCCTGATATCTAAGATAATCATATGCTGAAATTTTTTTTTTATTTTGTCGAAGAATTACTTCTAATGTTTCTATTTGTTTAGAAAAAGTATTATTGTCATTGTCACTTTCAATGTTCATTTCATCTTGTGTACTTTCTGCAGATTCTTCTAAATCTTCTTCTGTTTCAATTGCAATATTTGATTCTTTTTGTGTAAAGTATTGATTAATCGATGAAGAACCCTCAGCTGCTTTGGTAAAAATACCTGATGGATCATATTTTCGATAATAAGTTGCAGTAGAATTACCAATATAAGGTGCTTTTTTTGTTTTTTTAATTTCTGAAAGTTAATTAAATTTTTATTTAATTTTGATATAATTTTAATTAAAAAAATATTAACTTACAGTAAAAAAAATCAGACCTGTTGTATCTAGTTTAATAAATGTTATTTCACCCAATTTTAATATTCTTTGATTATAATCTTCATCTGAACTGTCAGGTGAATATTCACTATCACTATTATATTCACTTTCTTCATTATCTGAATACTGTGGTAAAAACTGTCCAGAATTTTTATTACGAGATTGATTTTTTAATCTATTCTTTGCAGCCAATTTTTTACGAGAATTTGGCATCGTTTAATTAAAAATTTCCACAAAATTTTATAGTGAAAGTTGGGTATGTTTCTAAGCTAAAATGATTAAGCTATCTAGGCGCTACAAAATGGTAAAAATTTTACAAAGTCTCACAAAAATTAATTAGTCTCAATTTTTATTCGTACTATATAAATAGATGATTTTCAAAGTTATGTAACACCTTCAATACTCAAAATTTTAAACTTCTATCCGATAAGTTTGATTGCTATTGATATGATCTATCAAAATTAATGGCTGAAATTTTAAAATACTTATTTAGAAAGGTGTGACATTTGTTTGAAAATGTCATACCTTAACTATAAAAATAGGGTTGGTTATAGAGGTACCGCACTGTAAGTCTATTCTTTTCTTCCAAGATTCTTTTTAATTTAACTTTTCTGATTTGTTTATATGATAATGTGAGGTTCTCATGTCTCTCTGTTTTGATATAACTTCAATCTATCTGAATGTATTGGTTTCTTTATCAATCCAAATTGATTTGATAAGATGTAACTTCCTTTATCGAGTCGTTTCTCCACTGTGAATGGTCCTTTCCACTTCTTATCTAACTTTCCTGACCACTGTTTATCTAATCTTGAGTCGTACATTAGTACTTGGTCTCCCTTCTAATAGGTAATTTCTTTCTTCATTTTTCTATCTTTGTGCCGTTTTTGTGATTTCTCCTGAGATAATCTAATTAATTCCTTGGCTTTTTGTTGATGTTGCGGTAACATTTCTTCTAATTCATATGTCTTTTTTAATATTGAATTTTCTACGTTTATTTCGTTATTTTTAAGTGACTCTTTGTTGTCTATTTCCAGGGGTGATACAGGGTTGCGTCCATAATTTAAGTAAAACGGAGTATATTTTGTGGTACTATGTTTGGTCGTTCGGTATGCAAATAATACTGATAGTATGTGTAAATCCCAATTAAATATGTCATTTGTTTTTGCTAACATGGTTGTTAAGGTCTTATTAAATCTTTCTACTAATCCATTGGTTTGTGGGTGATAAGGGGATGATAATCTGTGTTCTATCTTGAATTTGTTGCACAATTTGTCAATCATTTTGTTCTTAAAATGACTTCCTTGGTCTGTTAATATTATTTTAGGTGCTCCGTGTCTACATATTATTTCTTCGTATATGAATTCTGCTATTTTTTCTGCAGATGCTTTTTCTAAAACTCTGACTTCTACCCATTTGGTAAGATATTCTATTGCTACTACCATATATTTGTTTTTCTTTTTAGTTTCAGGTAAAGGTCCTACTATATCTATTCCTATTCGTTCGTAAGGTTGCATTACTCTAATAGAGTGTAATGGTTCGTTTCTTTCTGGTTTTCCAAATCTCTGGCATATACTACATGTTTTAATATATTCTCTAATATCGTCAAACATTTGATTCCAGTAATATCTTTCTTTTATTCTATTATAGGTCGATTCTATTCCCATATGTTCTCCAGTCGGATGATCATGCATTATTTTCATTAGTGTTTCTAATTCTGATCTTTGTACTACTTTCAATAATCCAGGGTTTCCTTTTCGAGGTTTCTTGTACAACTGATCATTAATTATTTGAAAATATTTTGTTTTCCTAATTAACTTTTGTTTTTCTTTTCCGTTTAAGTTTTCGTCTATTTTGCCATTTTTGATATATAAAAATATTTGTTGATATAGTTCTTCATCTATTTTTATAATCGTGATAATACGTCAGCATTGGTATTCTCTTTTCCAGCTCTATGTTGAATAGTGAAATTGTAAGGTTGTATTCTTATAGACCATTTCGCTAGTCGTCCTTTTAGTTCTTTTATAGGATTATTTTTCAAATAAGTCATTGCTGAGTGGTCGGTTATTAATATGAAATGACTGTATCCTAAATAATAATAGAATTTTTCCATTGCCCATATTGCTGCGTTTAGTTCTAATTCGGTTGCGTTGTAATTTTTTTTAGTATCTCCTATACTTTGACTTGCAAATTCGATTATAAAGTCTTTTCCATTTTCATCTTTTTGTGCCAGTACTGCTCCGAATCCTTTTGCTGATCCATCGGTTATTAGGTAAAATGGTTTGTTAAAGTCTGGGTATCTCAATATTGGATGAGATATTAGTGCTTGTTTCAGGATATTAAATGCTTTTTCTTGAGTTTCAGTCCATACGAAGGGAATTGTTTTCTTTACTAATTGATTAATTGGTTTTGCTATTATTGAGAAATCTTTTATGAATTTTCTATAATAAGATGCTAATCCTAGAAAACTTCTAATTTGCGTTACTGTTGTTGGTCTTGGAAAGTTTTTTACTTTTTCTACCTTTTCAGGATCTGGTAATATTCCATTTTTGTTTACAATATGTCCTAAGAATGTAATTTCTTGTTTGGCAAAGTGACATTTGCTAGGCTTTATTTTCAATCCTGCTACTCTTATTCGTTTGAAAACTTCTTCTAGTTTTTCCAGGTGTTCTTCAAAAGTTTCTGTATAGATATTAATGTCATCTAGGTAAACCATCACTCCATTATTCAACATGTCGTTTAATATTTCATTCATTAGTCTTTGAAAAGTTGCGGGTGCGTTTGTTAATCCAAAAGGCATGATAGTGAATTCGTAGGTTCCATATTTGGTAGTAAATGCTGTTTTCTCTTGACTTTCTGGTTCCATTTCTACTTGCCAATATCCACTTGCTAAATCTAGGGTTGTGAACCATTGTGCTCCTCCAAGTTCGTTTAACATATTATTAATTTGAGGTATTGGGTATGCATCCTTTTTAGTTACACTATTTAATTTTCTATAATAAGATGCTAATCCTAGAAAACTTCTAATTTGCGTTACTGTTGTTGGTCTTGGAAAGTTTTTTACTTTTTCTACCTTTTCAGGATCTGGTAATATTCCATTTTTGTTTACAATATGTCCTAAGAATGTAATTTCTTGTTTGGCAAAGTGACATTTGCTAGGCTTTATTTTCAATCCTGCTACTCTTATTCGTTTGAAAACTTCTTCTAGTTTTTCCAGGTGTTCTTCAAAAGTTTCTGTATAGATATTAATGTCATCTAGATAAACCATTACTCCATTATTCAACATGTTGTTTAATATTTCATTCATTAGTCTTTGAAAAGTTGCGGGTGCGTTTGTTAATCCAAAAGGCATGATAGTGAATTCGTAGGTTCCATATTTGGTAGTAAATGCTGTTTTCTCTTGACTTTCTGGTTCCATTTCTACTTGCCAATATCCGCTTGCTAAATCCAGGGTTGTAAACCATTGTGCTCCTCCCAGTTCGTTTAACATATTATTAATTTGAGGTATTGGGTATGCATTCTTTTTAGTTACACTATTTAGTTTTCTATAATCTACACAAAATCTAGTTTTCCCATCCTTCTTCTTTACTAGTACTACAGGTGATGTCCAAGGACTTCTTGATGGTTTGATAATTCCGTTTTCTAATAATTTATCTATTTCTTCTTGTATAAATTTACTTGCAATCGGATTCGTTTTGTAATATTGTTGTTTGATTGGTTTAGTTCCTTCTTCTAATTCTATTCTATGTTGTGTAATATTTGTTTTTCCTAATTGATTTATTTCTTCTGCGAATATGTCTTTGTATTTGTTAATTAATTCATCGAAGGTTTCTTGTTGTTCTTTATTTAGCTTTCCATTTTTGATATCTCCAGGTTTTAATATATATTTGTCTGGTGATGAAGAATTTCCTAATTCCATTATGTCTTCTAAATCACTATTTTCTTCATCGTTTATTTCTTCCGAGCGTAGTCAGTTGATATAGTTTTCTTGAAATAAAACTTGTATTTGTTCTTCATCTTCACTCTCATATTCTTCTTCAATACTTTCTAGAATGTTATTGTTTTGTTTGCACTATACATGTCGTCAAAACTATTGAATTGAGTCAGACGCAATTAAAATTGAGAAAAATTGGAGCTGAGTCAAGTCAAATTTTAATTTTTACTAGTAATTGACGCAATTAGTTGAGTCAGACGCAATTAAAAATTGAGATTTTAAGAGTTGAGTCAAGGTCAAATTAGTTTTGACGACATGTATAGTTTGCACGATGCTGTTGTTTTTATAACCTGATTTCTCCAGTTCAATGTCAATTCTTGTTTACTCCAGTCATATGATGCTCCAGCTTTCATCATCTAGTCATTTCCTAATAAAATATGATATGCTCCTGTTTCCATTACTTCCATATTAATTGGTATCACTCTATCATTAATTTCTACTGGAAAATCTTTAATTTTTCCTAACGATTCTGTCTTTTCTCCATTTGCTGATATAATTTTGCAATTTGTGGCTTCTTCGATGTCAAATCCTAATTGTTCCATGGTGTTTCTTGCAATGATACTTGTTGCTGCTCCACTATCTATCGTGACTGGTACTGTATATCCATTGACTATAATATCACATTCCAGGGTGGTAGTTCTCAAGGAATCTTCCTGGTTTGTGAATCTTGCTGATACTTCTTTTGGTTTTCTCAATGCTTCGATTACTTTTCTCTTCTCATTAGAACTTATTTTGAATAATTGTGAAAGGGTTATTTCTATTTTCTGTTCTTTTAATTTCTTTACTATATCTAATTCTGGTCCTTGTAATAATTTCGGTGTATATTCTTCGTTCTTTATTTTTACAGGGGTTTTGATAATTGGTTTTCTATTATTATTTTTAGTTGGAGTCCATTCTATTGGTTTGGGTCTCGAAGATGATATTTGAACTTTCTTTTTCTTGTTATTTGGATCGGTTCTATAATCGTAAATCAATTCTGGTTCGATAGATCTCTTCTTTGTTTCTTTTGGATTTCCAAAGCTGTCAAGTTGTTCATTCCATAAAGCGATAATTTCTCTATCTTCTTCGTCAGTTTCATATTCATTTCCATCTTCGATGCTTACATAATGTGCAGGGGTTTGATTTTGTTTATTTCTATCATTCCTATACTGAGTTGATGTACTTCTTCTCTGATTGTCATTATTTCTAAAATTATTTCTAGGGGTATTTCTTTCTGATACATTATTATTTCGATTATTGTTATCCCGATAATTGGTTTGATTATTACTCCTAAAATTGTTGTTTTGGTTATAGTAATTATTTCTATAATTGTTGTTTCTGCTGAACCCTCTACAGTCTTTACTAATATGTCCCTTCTTTCCACAATTGTAACATTCGATATCGTAGTTTCTTGATCTGATATTATTATTATATTGAGGTCCTTCTGTTTTTGCCAATTTGATAGTAAGTTCATTCATCTTTTTGGTTAATTCGTCAATTGGATCTACTTCTACTTCTTTTTTTTTTAACTTTCTCTTTCTTTATAGGGGTTTTTTCATCGCTAGATTCACTTTCGTATTTCTTTTTCTTAATCTTTCTTTTTGTTTTAGGTTTAAGTTTGATTTCATCTTCGCTTTCCTCAAGTTCTAATCCTTCTTCCAAATCTTCTGCTTCCTCGTAGTGTTGTGCTAATTCTATTACTGTTGCAATATCTTCAGGGTTGTGCATACTAATTATAGGTAACATCCCTCATCAGGAAATTTTAAAAGGCAAAAATTTCCGGAAAATTTTCACTTCAGAAATTTGCACAATTTTTCGAAAAGTTTCGAAGTGAAAATTTCCGGAAAATTTTTGCATAAAATTTGCGAAAATTTCCACTTCAAAAAATTTTCGAAAAACTTGCGAAAATTTTCGTAAATTTTCGCGAAAATTTGCGGAAATTTTTGGTCAAATAAAAGATGTTTTTTATTTTGTAACACAAAATGATCTTGTTTATTTACTAAATGAATGATCTTGTTTCAAACTCTTTCAAAAATTATTATTCTCATGAAATTTTAGGACAAAAATTTTCGGAAATTTTCAAAAATTTATTTATTTTTCAAGTAAGTATGTTGGTTTTTGACGAGGTTGGGGTCGTCCGAAACTTCTTGAGTCCCTTTGGTTATGTTAAACTGATGGATTAGGGTAGAGTTCCTATAAGAAAAGTTCTCGACGTTCCCTTTTCTTGATTAACACAACTCTTATACTACGATGCGTTGCCTTTTCCGTGGTTTTTTCTGCGTAACAGGTAGTAGTTCAGCAGGTTACGTTCATAACTTTGCTGTTCTTTACCTTTTCCGTAGTTTTTCGAAGTTTCAGGTAGTCGTTCAGCAGGTTATTCATAACCTTGCTGTCTAGAAGTAGGATACTCTCGGACGCTAATATGCTTACTTAAAAACAGTGCACAGTTTATTCAATACTGTTTCTAACATCTTTTTTCTTTTCTTTTTCATTAGTATCGATTCGGAATTTTCCAAAGATTTTTGATGAATTTTATTTTTTATTTTTTTTCAAATATTCAAATTAGATTAATTCTTTAGTTTTTTTCGATCACTTTTAAATTAATTGTTATTTTTCGCAATATTTCATAAAAATCTTTATTATGTAAAAAAATATAATAAANTTATTTCTATCATTCCTATACTGAGTTGATGTACTTCTTCTCTGATTGTCATTATTTCTAAAATTATTTCTAGGGGTATTTCTTTCTGATACATTATTATTTCGATTATTGTTATCCCGATAATTGGTTTGATTATTACTCCTAAAATTGTTGTTTTGGTTATAGTAATTATTTCTATAATTGTTGTTTCTGCTGAACCCTCTACAGTCTTTACTAATATGTCCCTTCTTTCCACAATTGTAACATTCGATATCGTAGTTTCTTGATCTGATATTATTATTATATTGAGGTCCTTCTGTTTTTGCCAATTTGATAGTAAGTTCATTCATCTTTTTGGTTAATTCGTCAATTGGATCTACTTCTACTTCTTTTTTTTTTAACTTTCTCTTTCTTTATAGGGGTTTTTTCATCGCTAGATTCACTTTCGTATTTCTTTTTCTTAATCTTTCTTTTTGTTTTAGGTTTAAGTTTGATTTCATCTTCGCTTTCCTCAAGTTCTAATCCTTCTTCCAAATCTTCTGCTTCCTCGTAGTGTTGTGCTAATTCTATTACTGTTGCAATATCTTCAGGGTTGTGCATACTAATTATAGGTAACATCCCTCATCAGGAAATTTTAAAAGGCAAAAATTTCCGGAAAATTTTCACTTCAGAAATTTGCACAATTTTTCGAAAAGTTTCGAAGTGAAAATTTCCGGAAAATTTTTGCATAAAATTTGCGAAAATTTCCACTTCAAAAAATTTTCGAAAAACTTGCGAAAATTTTCGTAAATTTTCGCGAAAATTTGCGGAAATTTTTGGTCAAATAAAAGATGTTTTTTATTTTGTAACACAAAATGATCTTGTTTATTTACTAAATGAATGATCTTGTTTCAAACTCTTTCAAAAATTATTATTCTCATGAAATTTTAGGACAAAAATTTTCGGAAATTTTCAAAAATTTATTTATTTTTCAAGTAAGTATGTTGGTTTTTGACGAGGTTGGGATCGTCCGAAACTTCTTGAGTCCCTTTGGTTATGTTAAACTGATGGATTAGGGTAGAGTTCCTATAAGAAAAGTTCTCGACGTTCCCTTTTCTTGATTAACACAACTCTTATACTACGATGCGTTGCCTTTTCCGTGGTTTTTTCTGCGTAACAGGTAGTAGTTCAGCAGGTTACGTTCATAACTTTGCTGTTCTTTACCTTTTCCGTGGTTTTTCGGAGTTTCAGATAGTCGTTCAGCAGGTTATTCATAACCTTGCTGTCTAGAAGTAGGATACTCTCGGACGCTAATATGCTTACTTAAAAACAGTGCATAGTTTATTCAATACTGTTTCTAACATCTTTTTTCTTTTCGTTTTCATTAGTATCGATTCGGAATTTTCTAAAGATTTTCGATGAATTTTATTTTCTATTTTTTTTTCAAATATTCAAATTAGATTAATTCTTTAGTTTTTTTCGATCACTTTTAAATTAATTGTTATTTTTCGCAATATTTCATAAAAATCTTTATTATGTAAAAAAATATAATAAATTAATATATATATACTAGTCATCAGTAAATTTCCGAATAATAATTTCGGTATAATAATTTAATAATCTACTTATTTTCGTTTACAAGTGAACAATAAAGGATATTTTATGGCATCCATTTTTTGAGTTATTAGATTAGTTTTTATTATTTTCATTATTTTCGCAATATTTCATAAAATCTTATGTAAAAAAAAAATTATAATAAACCAATGCGTTCTTTATTATGTAAAAATATAATTAACTGATAATATATAATAAACTGATAATAAAATGTAATATAATAAAAAAAATATATATTTTTGAATTTTTTTAATGTTTCAGATCTTTTCGAAATCTATTCCCATTCATTTCTTTCTTCTCTTTCACTTCTTCTTTCTTCACTTCTTCGTTCTACGCTTCTTCTTTCTACGCTTCTTCCTACGCTTCTTCTTTCTCCGCTTCTTCTTTCTCCGCTTCTTCTTCCTTCTCTTTCTTCA
>PQFF01000052.1:71923-121253 GCA_003547095.1 Diversispora epigaea | reverse complement strand
GTGACCATGTAAATATGAAAGAATATTTTAATAATGGTACAAGTAATTCAGCAGGTTTAGAACAGGTTGATAACTACTTTTGGAACATTCCGTAAGTTTTTATTTATATATTTTATATATTTAAGGGCATATTCTAACTTTATATGTTTAAATTTAGAAACTTAAACATTTATACAGCAACTGTACCTGATAGAATGCATCATTTGGATCTAGGCCTATTCAAATATCAAATAGAATTCACTACGGAATTATTAAAGCTAAAGCCAGGAAAATTAGTGGATGACATGAACAAAAGAATTGCGAAAATTCCAAGGCATTCGGGTTTAAAAGTATTTAAAAAAGGGGTGCAATCACTATCTCGATTAACTGCAAGCGAATATAGAGATATGATGAAGATTATGGTGTTTGTGGTCGATGGTTTATATAGTGAAGATCTTTCAAACGTCTACGTGAAATGGAATGAAATGTATTTACTGAGCAGATTGGAAAATTTTAAAGAAAGCGATCTACAAGATTTTTAGGTAAAATAATTGTCCGAAGCATAACGGAAGACACTGTATATATATAAAAAATAATAAAATATTAATCTATTTAATTATGTAGAAAGCGATCAATGATTGGGGTAATATATTCATTAAATTATTTCGAGATATTTCGCGTTCTAATTTAAAATTTTCAAAGTTACACTCATGGATTTATCATATCATTGATACAATTCGGGAACACAGAGCAATAAATGGATATACAACTGAGACATATGAAAGTTTACATAAAACATATGTGAAGATTCCTTATCGTCTCAGTAATAAGAAAGATGTAGAAAAACAAATAATGGAAAATGTAAATAAAAAATAATCATTTATCGCTTGATATTTCGAAACTTATTAATTTTATATTTTTAGATTCGATGCCGAGCAATTGTTATGCGAAATCGTGTGAAGAAAACTAAAACTCCGGTGGCTTTCATGTACACCGCGAAATTATTTGACTTTAACTTTTCAGAAGCTATTATTAATGAACATAGAGACAACCCGAAACTTAATAAAAATATGTCAAAAGGTTTTGCAAAATTTATTGACTGTTTGAACTCATATCTCAAATTATTGAATACAACTTCTGAAGACTGCCGAATAAAGATATATAGTTCCGTTACATTAAAAAATGGTGCTATTTTACGTGCAGTAGACAATTTTCATGATAGGCCATGGTTTAGCAATATTGCCATTAACATGGATATTGAAGAACTTTCCGACTATCAAACAGATAACGGAATTTGTTATGCACAGGTATTTTTATTACTATTTGATTTTCATGATAAAATGTAGAAATTTACTCAACTATTTTTATTATTTAGACATTATTAATAACAGAAATAAGACTACCAAATAAATCAACACCATTACATCTTGCACTTGTACAATGGTATGATTTTAAGTCTGAAATAACACCATTTGTTTACGGCTGTCCTTTGTTGGAATTAGTAGAGTTATACAATTTTATAGAAATAGAAGCGATCGAAGATATAGTTCATGTAATTTCACGCTTTGATAAAACTAATGAACATTTTGTAAGCTAAATAGATCAGTGAGATCTCATCTTTATTCATTATTAGAATTTATTAAAAAATTACAGGAAGAATAAAAACTAACTAGGCTAAGTATTTTTCAACCGCTACCGTTTGACCAGCCACCGACGTAAAACTTTCAGATTTCCCTCCATTTTAAATTACTTTAAAACTTTCTGTATTTACCCCTTTCGGAATAAAAACTAAGTCCTCATTAATTTTACATAGCAACTTATCTCAACCTCACCCCTAAGACCCTGCAGCCAAACTGAATACAGGATATCTTAAGAATAATGCCTCCATAAGATAACTTTTTTCCACCTTTCTACCCCTAGAAAGGTATTATCTAAAAAAAAAAATTTCGGTGTCGAAGGTACTCTTCGATAAAAAAAAAGAAGTAAGGATACCAAGTCGCAAACGTTTTTCGCATCAGCTCACATCGAAAAACTGCTCCCTTATCGCTCATATAAGGTATATCCCCCGACTTTGGCGGAAATAGCAAGATTATCAGCTCACATATCTCACCTCCTCCCTTATCACTCATATAAGGTAGCCGGAAACACTCCCCTTAAAAACTGCTACCGACACCCAACAACTAATCCTCTACTGACACCCAACTCACACCCATCAACCTTTAAAAAACAACTCCCACCCCCGTCCAACTAACTAAACATCACATCACACATTCTTATCCCCTGTCAACCCCTTAGTACCACCGTACCACCACAGAAATTTTCAGCCCCACCGATCACACCTTAGATACCACCGTATCACCCAATTTCATCAGTGCGTCACCACCTGGATCTACAAGATCGACGATTCAGGGTCAAACCGAAATTTGACATTCCCCCCCAAAAAGTATTCCATGAAAAAGAGGAAAAATTTTGTGGCGCAGACCCATAACCAATATATACGAGAGTCAAACAGCTCCAGGAGAACTTCTTCGTTTATTCCGTTCGTTCAAAAACAAACTATCCAACCCAGAAAAAAGAGGCTGGCCCCTACGTCCTGCCCCGGTTCGTCCTAAAGCTTCTNAATTTTACATAGCAACTTATCTCAACCTCACCCCTAAGACCCTGCAGCCAAACTGAATACAGGATATCTTAAGAATAATGCCTCCATAAGATAACTTTTTTCCACCTTTCTACCCCTAGAAAGGTATTATCTAAAAAAAAAAATTTCGGTGTCGAAGGTACTCTTCGATAAAAAAAAAGAAGTAAGGATACCAAGTCGCAAACGTTTTTCGCATCAGCTCACATCGAAAAACTGCTCCCTTATCGCTCATATAAGGTATATCCCCCGACTTTGGCGGAAATAGCAAGATTATCAGCTCACATATCTCACCTCCTCCCTTATCACTCATATAAGGTAGCCGGAAACACTCCCCTTAAAAACTGCTACCGACACCCAACAACTAATCCTCTACTGACACCCAACTCACACCCATCAACCTTTAAAAAACAACTCCCACCCCCGTCCAACTAACTAAACATCACATCACACATTCTTACCCCTGGCAACCCCTTAGTACCACCGTACCACCACAGAAATTTTCAGCCCCACCGATCACACCTTAGATACCACCGTATCACCCAATTTCATCAGTGCGTCACCACCTGGATCTACAAGATCGACGATTCAGGGTCAAACCGAAATTTGACATTCCCCCCCAAAAAGTATTCCATGAAAAAGAGGAAAAATTTTGTGGCGCAGACCCATAACCAATATATACGAGAGTCAAACAGCTCCAGGAGAACTTCTTCGTTTATTCCGTTCGTTCAAAAACAAACTATCCAATCTGGAAAAAAGAGGCTGGCCCCTACGTCCTGCCCCAGTTCGTCCTAAAGCTTCTGCACTCCAAGACTATTTTCCAAGAAAAAAAAAGAGAGTTTCGCCGTTTACGTCTTCTGCGAAGAAACTGGAACCAACTCCACCGACCAAACTTCATAAGTATTTAAGAAAAGTAGCCCCAACGTCTTCTAGTCTTATCCGGTTGCTACTTAACCTCCGACTTAGACTGCCTTTCGTAACTTCATAAATACCCACTTCAGTTCTTTACTGCGGAATTTGAGTAACGGACGGATAACCAGAAAGAGTTTTTTTTTTTTTTTTTAATGAACATTTTGTAAGCTAAAAAAGATCAGTGAGATCTCATCTTTATTCATAATTAGAATTTATTAAAAAATTACAGGAAGAATAAAAACTAACTAGGCTAAGTATTTTTCAACCGCCACCGTTTGACCAGCCACCGACGTAAAACTTTCAGATTTCCCTCCATTTTAAATTACTTTAAAACTTTCCGTATTTATCCCTTTCGGAATAAAAACTAAGTCCTCATCAATTTTACATAGCAACTTATCTCAACCTCACCCCCAAGACCCTGCAGCCAATCTGAATATAGGATATCTTAAGAATAATGCCTCCATAAGATAACTTTTTTCCACCTTTCTACCCCTAGAAAGGTATTATCTAAAAAAAAAAATTTCGGTTCCGAAGGTGCTCTTCGATAAAAAAAAGGAAGTTAGGATACCAAGTCGCAAATGTTTTTCGCATCAGCTCACATCAAAAAACTGCTCCCTTATCGCTCATATAAGGTATATCCCCCGACTTTGGCGGAAATGGCAAGATCATCAGCTCACATATCTCACCTCCTCCCTTATCACTCATATAAGGTAGTCGGAAATACTCCCCTTAAAAACCGCTACCGACACCCGACAACTAATCCTCTACACACCTAACTCACACCCATCAACCATTAAAAACAACTCCCACCCCCGTCCAACTAACTAAACATCACATCACACATTCTTACCCCCTGTCAACCCCTTAGTACCACCGTACCACCACAGAAATTTTCAGCCCCACCGATCACTCCTTAGATACCACCGTATCACCCAATTTCATCAGTGCGTCACCACCTGGATCTACAAGATCGACGATTCAGGGTCAAACCAAGATTTGACATTCCCCCCCAAAAAGTATTCCATGAAAAAGAGGAAAAATTTTGTGGCGCAGACCCATAACCAGTATATACGAGAGTCAAACAGCTCCAGGAAAACTTCTTCGTTTATTCCGTTCGTTCAAAAACAAACTATCCAACCTAGAAAAAAGAGGCTGGCCCCTACGTCCTGCCCCGGTTCGTCCTAAAGCTTCTGCACTCCAAGACTATTTTCCAAGAATTTTAGAGAGTTTCGCCGTTTACGTCTTCTGCAANAGAAACTGGAACCAACTCCACAGACCAAACTTCATAAGTATTTAAGAAAAGTAGCCCCAACGTCTTCTAGTCTTATCCGGTTGCTACCTAACCTCCGACTTAGACTGCCTTTCATACTTCATAAATACCCACTTCAGTTCTTTACTGCGGAATTTGAGTGACGGACGGATAACCAGAAAGAGTTTTTTTTTTAATGAACATTTTGTAATGGAATTGGACCAGTGAGGCCTCGACTTTATTCATTTATTAATATTTAATAAAAAATACATGAAGAATAAAACCTGACTAAGTTAGGCTATCTAATAATAAATAACTAACTACCGCCTAGCCAGCCACTGTAAAAGGTTTTACCCTTTTACTGGGAGGCTACAGCCCCGCCTAAGTCTAAACAAAAATTAATATTTGAAAGTATATCATAATTAAATTTATACAAACTATCTATAGTATAGTTAACAATGTTCTTTGCTATAGTAATTAATTGTTTTTTATCTTTTAAGTATTCGGGATTTGTATATGCCCTTTTACCTTTACTTCTTTTATCACTTTCTTTTATTTTATTTTGGTCTTCCCATACTAGAAACTCTTTACATCTAGTTTTCCAACGATTGTACAAGAGTGTTTTCCATTCCCGGAATATGTTAAGGACCATATTCCTACTTGCTTCTGTTGAACTCACTTTGCTCCTTATAAGTTTGTAAATAGATTTTGGGATTAGACCTCGAGCGAGATCGTTAAATTCAAATCTATCTGTCGGTTGAGTTCCCATTACTTCTCTGTTGTGATTTATCTTCATAAAGTGGCCTCTGTTTATTTTCTCCATTAAGTCTGGTAGACCTTGATTTCCTTTTTCGTTGAAATATAATTTCTTAATAACAGAACGGAAAGCTATCTTCAAAAACTTCCCTTGATCTCCACATATAAATACGTGGGTATTAGTTTCTTTGTATTTGTCGCAGAAAGGGCATGTTTTTTCTTTATAAATCTCGGATTTCCTTAGGTTTAAATTGCTCATGGTAGGAAGTTCCTCATTAAGTAGTTTTAAAGAAAAGGCTCGAGATGAACTATCTTTGGAGTTGGTCACTGTGTTGGTGATTTTAGTATTATGCCATATTTGGGCAGACAATTGCCAATTTGTTTCGTTCCGAATGTTTTGGTTTAACCACTTATAAATACGGTGTTGAGTAAACCATGATGTTACCGTTTCTACTTCTGATTTTTTCTTTATAAAGTCTTTAATTCCAGCGTCAATGTCTGTGTTATTCCATTTAAAATGGAATTGTTGACTCTTAATATATTCCATATTTATAGTGAATATGGACATTGAGTCTGCACCTTCTTTGGCTAACTTATCTGCTTGTTCATTGTATTGGTGCCCTTGGTGAGCGGCGATTTTTTCAAGATCAACGATTAATTCTTTGGTAAGTATCAATTCTTTAATTGTCTGTAAGATAATGGGATTCGAATAATTGCTTTAGTGTTTCCCTTTCCTCCCGTTCATATAACCAGTAATTGATTTGATTGAAGATTCGCTATCAGTATAGATTTTAATTGTTGACTTATGAGATGCGACCCAGATTATAGAGAGAATACCCCATAATTCTGCTCTGGTTGAAGATTAATGAACATTTTGTAAATAAATATTTATTTTAATTTTGCATTGTATTTTATTTTATATTATATAATTAATTTATTATTATTATTATAAATAAAATTGCAAAAATTCTTTTTTAATTTTTTTGAAAATGTAAAAAAAAAAATAAAAATAAAAATATACATATTTTTGCGGAACAATAATATTATTAGACTTTTTATAAGAATTTAATTAAAAGTATAATTTCACGTAATATTACATGTATATTATAATAGATAATATAACTAATTTAAGATTTTTTACAAGTATTAGCAATTATTTTCTATTTAATAATTAATAGGGAAATATATCATGGTGTGTTTCGAAAGTACATAATGAAACGTGATATCAAATCACGAAAAAATTTGAAATAAACTGTATAAGAAAGAAATATGATAATTGATTTCATGAAGATATGTATCATTTCACGTTAATTTACGTAAAATTAATACGTATTTAAATATAATGATAGACAATAACAATACAATGATGTGTTTCGAAAAAAACATTTGTAATATAATATAATGAATATGTATATTATTGTGAAAGAAAAGTAATGATATATTTTTATTTGGAAATAAAAATGTTCGAAGATTTATGTAATTTGTTGTAATAGGAGGGCAAAGAAGTAATATATAAAGAATTGAAATTCTTCTTGTTTTTACTTTAAAATATTTCAAAAATCGAAATATTTTCAAAAAAAAAAAAAATTAAAAATAATAAAATTCTTAAAATAATTCTTAGAATAAATAAATGTCTCAATCAAATCTTAGCCGTTTCTATCAAAAAAGACAAAAGAGAAATAGTGAGTTACTTTCCGGAATAATTTCCGGACGTTTAAAATATGTAAAAACAAAAAAAAATTCTTCAAAAGCATCTGCTAATTTTGAAGAAAATTCAAGATCAACGTCAGTGTTCGAAATAAACGAACAAAGGGCAGAATCACCAAGGTTCGAAGCACTTGAACCAGTAATAATAATTGAAACAAGGGCGGAATCGCTGGCAGTAACAGCGCCAAGATTCGAAAGAATTGAATCAGCAGCAACATCACCAGCAGCAACATCACCAGCAGCAGCAACATCACCAGCAGCAATATCATCAGCAACAGTAGAAACAACAATATCAAGGCCCACAAGCAAAAGGAGGAGAACCGAAGTAGGAAGTGTGGGACAGTATTCTGACGGTAATATTCGAAAAAATGTCAAATAAAATATTTTAAAACAAATTCTTATTATTTTATTTATTTTAGATGACACTCCGATAACTCATAAGCAAGTATCTCATATTATAGAATATTTAGATAAAATTAACAATAGACAAATAAAAATAGAAAGAGATGTATCGGACGTCTGAAGAATGCTGGAAGGAAGCAAAATGTGGGCGGAACATGACGAAATTTATGATGAGAGTTTTATTAAAGTAAATATTTTATTTATTATTTTTTTGTAATATCGATAACTTTTTTACTGATTCGAAATATTTCAAAAAAGAGATTTGTTGGGGAAATTGCGAAAAAATCAATTAAAGAGAAGATTTACCCCAACTATATAATATTAAAAGCTGCTGCTGCTCGTTACTGTGATAAAAATTATCCGGAGCTTTTTGGAGATTGGTCAGAAAAGAAATGGTCTCTTTATTATGATTCGAAAATTCAAACAGAAGTATGTTTTTTTTTTTTAATATTTGAAAAAAAAAAGTTTTAAAAATTACTTAAAATTTTTGAAATATTTCAGTTATTAAAAAGTCATCGGAGCCAAAGAGGTTCGCTATCTTCCTGCATCAGGACCGCAATATTTCGGGTTTACCGAGAAAAAAACCTTCTATTCATAAATTTGAAGGCTGCGCCTAATGAAATAAAAATGTGGAAGGAATCATCTGTAGTTAAAGAATGTTATGATATATTACATTCAAAAATTAATGACAATGATGATACAACCTGGTGCGGAAGAATTCTCGACAGACTTTGGGCGGATCTTTCTAAAGCTTCTTCAGAACAAATTGCTTTTGCCGTTTCTTTATGTGAATTTTTTTTGAATCCTAAAAATGAGGATCTTAAAAATGATAATAAATATTTGCAAATTATGACAAACAAAAATAATGTAAGTAGAAAATAGTCTATTTTTTCTTGAAATCGAAAATTTAATATCTTTCATTTTATAGGAAAATATGAAAAACGGCAAAGCATTCAGCTTAGAAACTTTTGGCTCCGATGACGAAATAGAAGAGGGGGAAAGTGAATTGTCATCAGAACAGGAGGAAGAGGAGGAAGAGTAATTTCAAAAGCTCCGGACATTTTCGAAATAATTTTTAGATTATTATATATAAATTTTTGAACATTATGAACATTTATTAGTTACTATATTTTTACATAATAAAGAACACTTATTAGTTTATTATATTTTTTTACATAATAAAGATTTTTATGAAATATTGCGAAAAATAACAATTAATTTAAAAGTGATCGAAAAAAACTAAAGAATTAATCTAATTTGAATATTTGAAAAAAAAATAGAAAATAAAATTCATCGAAAATCTTTGGAAAATTCTGAATCAATACTAATGAAAAAGAAAAGAAAAAAGATGTTAGAAACAGTATTGAATAAACTATGCACTGTTTTTAAGTAAGCATATTAGCGTCCGAGAGTATCCTACTTCTAGACAGCAAGGTTATGAATAACCTGCTGAACGACTATCTGAAACTCCGAAAAACCACGGAAAAGGTAAAGAACAGCAAAGTTATGAACATAACCTGCTGAACTACTACCTGTTACGCAGAAAAAAACCACGGAAAAGGCAACGCATCGTAGTATAAGAGTTGTGTTAATCAAGAAAAGGGAACGTCGAGAACTTTTCTTATAGGAACTTTACCCTAATCCATCAGTTTAACATAACCAAAGGGACTCAAGAAGTTTCGGACGATCCCCAGAAACACATCAAATAAAGATTTTACGAATAGCAATAGCGTCCAACCTCATCAAAAACCAACATACTTACTTGAGAAATAAATAAATTTTTGAAAATTTCCGAAAATTTTTGTCCTAAAATTTTATGAGAATAATAATTTTTGAAAGAGTTCAAAACATTTAGTAAATAAACAAGATCATTTTGTGTTACAAAATAAAAAACATTTTTTATTTGACCAAAAATTTCCGCAAATTTTCGTGAAAATTTACGGAAATTTGCGCAAGTTTTTCGAAAATTTTTGAAGTGAAAATTTCNTTTTTACATAATAAAGAACACTTATTAGTTTATTATATTTTTTTACATAATAAAGATTTTTATGAAATATTGCGAAAAATAACAATTAATTTAAAAGTGATCGAAAAAAACTAAAGAATTAATCTAATTTGAATATTTGAAAAAAAAATAGAAAATAAAATTCATCGAAAATCTTTGGAAAATTCTGAATCAATACTAATGAAAAAGAAAAGAAAAAAGATGTTAGAAACAGTATTGAATAAACTATGCACTGTTTTTAAGTAAGCATATTAGCGTCCGAGAGTATCCTACTTCTAGACAGCAAGGTTATGAATAACCTGCTGAACGACTATCTGAAACTCCGAAAAACCACGGAAAAGGTAAAGAACAGCAAAGTTATGAACATAACCTGCTGAACTACTACCTGTTACGCAGAAAAAAACCACGGAAAAGGCAACGCATCGTAGTATAAGAGTTGTGTTAATCAAGAAAAGGGAACGTCGAGAACTTTTCTTATAGGAACTTTACCCTAATCCATCAGTTTAACATAACCAAAGGGACTCAAGAAGTTTCGGACGATCCCCAGAAACACATCAAATAAAGATTTTACGAATAGCAATAGCGTCCAACCTCATCAAAAACCAACATACTTACTTGAGAAATAAATAAATTTTTGAAAATTTCCGAAAATTTTTGTCCTAAAATTTTATGAGAATAATAATTTTTGAAAGAGTTCAAAACATTTAGTAAATAAACAAGATCATTTTGTGTTACAAAATAAAAAACATTTTTTATTTGACCAAAAATTTCCGCAAATTTTCGTGAAAATTTACGGAAATTTGCGCAAGTTTTTCGAAAATTTTTGAAGTGAAAATTTCCGCAAATTTTATGCGAAAATCTTCCGGAAATTTTTACTTCGAAACTTTTCGAAAAAATTGAGCAAATTTTCGCAAATTTTTGCGAAAAATTGCGGAAAATTTTCGAAATGAAAATTTTCCGGAAATTTTCGCCTTTTAAAATTTCCTGATGATCACCTGATCTAAAATTTTAAGACTTTCGCAATCAGCCCATATATAATATGAATAAATGTGAAATTAAGATTAAATTTATTAAGATTAAATTTATTAATACAAAATAATGCATTTAATTAATTTATTATATATTTAGTTTAAAATATAATAATATGGAATATTCTGAGATAATATAACTTAAAATAGATATTTATTTATTAAATATATAAACTATATCTTCAATTGTTTCTATTTCTATAAAATTGTATACCTCTGTCAATTTCAACAAAGGACAGCCATAAACAAATAAAGTTCTTTTAGATATAAATTCATATTATTGTACAAGTACAAGATGCAATAATTTTTCTTCTGTTATAAGTAATGTCTAAATAAATAAAATAAAATAAAGTCAAATAATTTATATATTTTATTAATTAGAATTATTGTAATAATATATACCTGTGCGTAACAAATTCTATTATCAGATTGATATTCAAAAAGTTTTTCATCATTCATAGTTACAGAGATATTACTAAACTATGGCTGCTTGTAAAACATATTTATTGCACGTAATATTGCATGATTTTTCAAAGTTACAGATCTATATATTTTTATATAACAACCCTGTGCAGTTGAAATTTTAAGCAGATCAAAATATGAGTCCAAACTTTGAATAAAATGGTCATCATTTTTTTATCTAAATTTGTTTCATTTTTATATTTATCAATAGATTCAAAAGTTTTTGAAATATCAAATTCAAATAACTTCGAAAAATAATTAAATTTAATTAGAATTTTGAACTTTTTTAAAGTCGTTTTGCTTAATTATCGCTTTTTTTTGTATCTAAATAAAAAAATTTTTTATTAGAGATTTTTGTTATTTTTATAATTTTATATAATAATTTATATTAATATTTACAGTTTTCATCATTTGCTTTTTTACATCTTTTTTATTACTAAAACGATATGGAATTTTAACATATGTCTTGTGTAAGGCTTCATAAGTTTCAATAATATATTCATTTATGGCTCCAAATTCATGAATAGTATCAACAATATAATGAACCCATGAATATAACTTTGACAATTTAAAATTAGAATTCGAAAATTGATGAAATAATTTAATAAATAGATTAGTCTATTTTTTAATTTCCTGAAAATTTTTCAGATCACTTTTTTTAAATGTTTCAAGTCAACTTAATAAGTACATTTCATTCTATTTTACGTAAACTTCTGAAAAATCCTTATTTAATAAATTATCAATTACAAATACCATCACTTTCATAAGATTTCTATAATTATTTGTTGTTAAAAAAAATATCGATTGTAATCCTCCTGAAAATATTGTTAGTTCCAAATACCTTGAAATTAATGTAATTCTCTGGTTCATTTTATCCACTAATAATCTTTCTTCAGTTTCTAATAATAATTTTTTAGTAAACTCTATTTGATAGTAATACAAATCTAAATCCAAATGATGCATTCTATCGGGTACAGTAGCAATGTAAACATTTATATTTCTAAATTAAAAATAATATAAAGTTAGAATGTACTTAACAATATAAGAATTTCATGAAAACTTACGAAATATTTCAAAAATAATTAAAAACTGGTTCCAAACTAACTTCTTCAATTGTACCGTTATTATAATATTGTATCATATTTTTTTTATTACAAAGTACCATCTGATCATTCCTTAAATGTGTATTATTTAAATTGTTTTTTGATATTAGACAAAAATGACAGGGATAATTTGAATTTGTTGATTTATAAGTTAACGAAAAAGTACATGCTTTTGACCAATCATATATTATTGTAAAAACTTTCAGAAAAAACTAAAAAATTTTATCATTAATTTTTAATTCAATACTATTATCATCTGCAAATAATGAATCCAAAAAAAATTTAATAGAATTGTAAAAGATTTCACAAATTAATTTTTTAAATTCAAAGAATTTTTTTTCTCTCTCATCTTTAACAGATAAAATCAGAAAGTATCCCAATAACTGTTTGGCATCTTCCTTGTTTCTTCTCTACGTAGGAATATTGCCAAGAGAAATATATATAAAGTGAAGTGACCCCTAACCCAAGGTGTCAGTTGTAGTTGCATCTGAATAAAGGATGATGAACAAAATGTATACTACTGATGAAATTGATTCTATCACTTTTTTTCACCAATTTCCAATATATTGTTCTTTATATGACTGTTCATTTTCAATTTATAATAATATATATAATATATTTAGTGATCTTCAATATATGTCAGTATAAACAATGAATAAAATTTTTACCTGCAATTTTTTGTAATCAAACACAAAAAGCTAGAAAATTTCCAGATTTGATAAAAGATTTTCTATATATTTTATAATTGGTTGATAATTTATAAAGTATTCTTTATTATTATGTACTAATATATGATATTTATAATATAATAATTGTGATAAATTCATTTTATCCATATACTCAAGGTTGAAAATGAGTAATACGTAAAGGTGTGGAGTCTGGTCAATTACATGAGTGGTGTACTCCCTAAAAACTAAAGTTGAGTACGGTGTACTTAATGAGGCCGTACACAGTTGTAAATTGTACAAATGTGTACAAAAATTTTAGTACACTTGTATAAATGTTGTCAACATATTTTTATATTTTCTATATTATCTATATTATTATTATTTATTATTGTATTCTCATATGTATTATCTTTATTATTATTATATTTTATATATTATAGCTATTAATATTGTCAATCAATTCTGTCATGTAATACGAATTATAGTTCATTACCAAAAATAGTTCTTAAATAGATTTGTAATTTTAAAGTAGATCTGTAGTACAGACAAGATATTAGACAAGAGTACAGACATAATTACAAACACGATCTTCGACATTACAAGAGACATAGTTACAGACTTAGATCTAGACGTAGTATTTAACATACATCTAGACANTTTTCTATATATTTTATAATTGGTTGATAATTTATAAAGTATTCTTTATTATTATGTACTAATATATGATATTTATAATATAATAATTGTGATAAATTCATTTTATCCATATACTCAAGGTTGAAAATGAGTAATACGTAAAGGTGTGGAGTCTGGTCAATTACATGAGTGGTGTACTCCCTAAAAACTAAAGTTGAGTACGGTGTACTTAATGAGGCCGTACACAGTTGTAAATTGTACAAATGTGTACAAAAATTTTAGTACACTTGTATAAATGTTGTCAACATATTTTTATATTTTCTATATTATCTATATTATTATTATTTATTATTGTATTCTCATATGTATTATCTTTATTATTATTATATTTTATATATTATAGCTATTAATATTGTCAATCAATTCTGTCATGTAATACGAATTATAGTTCATTACCAAAAATAGTTCTTAAATAGATTTGTAATTTTAAAGTAGATCTGTAGTACAGACAAGATATTAGACAAGAGTACAGACATAATTACAAACACGATCTTCGATATTACAAGAGACATAGTTACAGACTTAGATCTAGACGTAGTATTTAACATACATCTAGACAAGAACACGGACATAAACACAGACATAATCTGAAATATATATATAAAGGCTGAGTTTTCCCTCAACCTGACAGACAGTTAGTTAGTGAGAAGTTCAGAATTCAAGATAGTTAAGTCTTGAAATAGTGTAGTAAAACATACAATTAGGTAGTAATTGTATAATAACCCGTAGTTATAGTGAATTTGTAATAAAGTCTTTGTGACAGTTTGATTTAATAATTCTGTGTGAAGTATTGTTCTTATTCTTTGAGAATAAACCTTTATAAAAACTCACCCTTTGCCTCTTTCGATACATACAACCGCACTAATAAATCCTTCGTAATAAAACCATCGCAACTTTAACATATTACTTATATTAGTTTATTTATATAAGACATAATCCCTGTTAGTAGTTGACTTGTAACCCTGACTTTAGGTCACGAAGGTAGTTACGGTCAACAATTTGGTGGTGACTGTGAGATCCGATTAATCCCCTGTAGAATTTTGATTTTATAGTATAGTATAATAGGAATAGTATACCCCTTGAGATTAGTTTTAGTAAAATCTTAGCGAAGATTTAGTGATAGGAATTTCAGTACGAAATCTAGAATAGTTTAAGAATAGTTTCAGCAAATTAGTTGCGTGAATAAAGAATTACTTAGTATAGTAAACCTTTGCTTTAGTAGTAGATTTAAAACCCATACCTTAACAGAGTTTCATATGATCTCTTCAGAACAAATTGCAGAATTAAACAGAATAATCATTGAGATTGCTGCGTTATACCGACAAAAGATACAATATATCGTTGACCAAACACCAGAAGATCAAGATCCTCTTTGGAAATTAAGTGATTTAGAAGAACTTCGAAAGATCCGCGAACAATTAAAATTACTGTTTCAAATAAAAGATAATTGTCAACAAGTTTTAAACGATTTGGAACTGTTACAGAATAGTTTCCAACAACTGAATTAAACACTGGCTCATCAACGAAATCGATCAGTACCAACTGTAAACATACCCCAAAGACGCTACCGTTTTTATCAACGACAACAACAACCACCTCGACCATCCCTAAACTCTTTACTTCCACCAAGATCTCCACCATTAACACCACAATATCAAAGAAGAGAACTTTCACCTGAAGGCTCAAATTTCTCACAAACTAGACCTGCTACTCGATCTAACACACCTGCTAGTACTGAATCAACTACATCCCGATCCCGATCCACTAGTCCTATTGACAACCAACAACGGATACAAAGAGACTTTCTAACAGAGCAAGACCACGAAGTAACTTATTACCGACCCTTAACAAGAAACAGAAACGCAAGAACAGAAGTAGACGAGGACGACCAATTATTAATAAACCTTGGTTCATCAAATAACGACCAAGAGGAAAGAAGACCAAACGAAGAAGAACTAACAGAAGAAGAAGTACCTATTGACATTTATAATGACGAAAACTTTCGCCAATTTCTTGACCACATTAATATCGAATTCGAAGACAATAATCCTTTAGAAAATCATAACGAAGAAGATAACGACGAAGAAATGGCAACATTCCTCGTAAAGCCTCCTAAATTCACTGGTGCCCCTAACAAAGATCCTCAAGAGTGGTTACAAGAATTTTTAGTAGCTGCTACGGCTAATGGATGGAATGAAAATAGAAGAATAACAGTATTTGGTGCATACTTGAGAGGAGAACCCAGAGAATGGTACACCGAATGGGCTGAAGACAATGGCAGATTTAATTGGGGACAACTACGCGACGCCTTTACTGCCAATTATTGTAATCCCGGATGGCGCGAACAATGGCAAGATGAATTACGAAGTTTAAAACAACGTAGAGGAGAGACTGTAGGGGAATATTACCATCAAGTAAAAAGGTTAGCAAAAAGAGCCAATCTCGATGCTGCCGCTACTCTTCTGTATTTTATAAGAGGACTATTACCAGATATAAAGGCAATAGTAAAAACACATGAACCAGCAGATTTGGCTACAGCTTACGGAAAAGCGAAAGCTTACGAACAAGGGAAAAGCGAATCTAGTCGACGTCCCAAGAAAACATTTAAATACTATAGCTCCAGTGAGGAGTCCAGCGATTCAAGTGACGATGAAAAATACTATAAGAAAAAGAAAAAGGAAATAAAAAAGAAGAAAGAAAAGAAAACTCCTAGTGATAACGAACTCGAGGAATTAACTAAACGATTTGACCAACTGCAAATCAATTTTGCACAACAACTTGGAGACCTCACCAAACAAATTAAAAGGAGAGATGATAGAACCTGGGAAAAACCAAGAGAAAGATTCTCAGGAAAACCTCGCGAACAGAATAATAATAATAATGTTTATCGACCACCTCAAATGCGTTTGCAATGCTATGCTTGTGGGGAGTTAGGCCATTTTGCTAGGGATTGCTTATCTGAAAGGAAACAAGTTCAACGACCTTTCGATAACAGGAATGTCAGTTATGTAGAAGAATTCTATGGAGAAAGTGATGATGAATATGAAGTTTATGAAGCTATACGCAATAAACCCGTCACAAGAGCAAATCCTCTTAGAAAACCAGGACGACCACCAAAGACAACAACTTTTTCCAATCCACCAAAATCTACTCCCCAACCGGAGACAAAGAATATTGAACCAGAAATTATAGTAGACTTCGAAGAGAATCCCTATACTGATCAAGACTTGGACACCGAAATGAGAGATTATGAGGCCAAGAAGAAAGCTAAAGCTACACTCACTAAACAAAAAACTGTCAGGAACAAACGACAACCTTCAATTATCAATAAGATGGAACCTTATGATATATCCAATGACATCTTACAAATGCAAAGTAGTGCCAAGATAGGACAACTATTAAAATATCCGGAGCAAAAAAGGAACCTGACAAAAATTCTTAAACGACCTGCCTCTGCAAATTTGTTGGAAACAGGAGAAGAAAAATGAACTACCGCAGCTAAATGCTATGTACGCATCAAGAATAATCCAATAGTTGCTGTATTAGATTCAGGTGCTGCCGTAAGCATAATTACCAACAAATTGAGAAGACAATTGAAAATTCCGATTGACGAAGTATCAAAAGTAGTAGTGATTACTGCAAATGGTACGAGACAACGAGCATTAGGTGTAATTAAATCTGTAGGAATTGCTGTACAAAACNAAAACTAATGCACAACCTATTAAACAACGACCATATCGAATTGCCCCTTCTGAAAATGATTTCGTAAAAGGAGAAATAGAAGCGATGCTGAAAAAGGGAATCATTAGAGAATCAAGTAGTCCCTGGGCTTCACCAATTGTTATCGTACCTAAGAAAAATAAAAAGAAACGAATTTGTATCGATTATCGAAAATTAAACAAAGAAACAGAAAGAGATGTATACCCTCTCCCAGTAATTGATGATATACTCGACTCATTTCGAGATGCAAAATGGTTTTCGACTTTAGACTTAGCCTCAGGATATTGGCAAGTCGCAGTAAAAGAGGAGGATAAAAAGAAAACTGCATTTGTTACGAAATATGGTCTTTATGAATTCAATGTTATGCCATTTGGACTATGTAACGCCCCCGCGACATTTCAAAGATTAATGGATAAAGTATTGTCAAAATTCATTAATAAGTTTCTAGTAGTCTACCTTGATGACGTTATTATTTATTCGGAAAATTTTGNACCTGCCTCTGCAAATTTGTTGGAAACAGGAGAAGAAAAATGAACTACCGCAGCTAAATGCTATGTACGCATCAAGAATAATCCAATAGTTGCTGTATTAGATTCAGGTGCTGCCGTAAGCATAATTACCAACAAATTGAGAAGACAATTGAAAATTCCGATTGACGAAGTATCAAAAGTAGTAGTGATTACTGCAAATGGTACGAGACAACGAGCATTAGGTGTAATTAAATCTGTAGGAATTGCTGTACAAAACTTGCTAGTGCCAATGAAACTTCAAGTAATCGATTCTACTGAAGAAAATTTATTATTGGGAACTGACTTCTTCGAAAAAACTCAAGCCCAATGGAACTTTGGAGATTGTACTCTTAAATTAAAATACAAAGATGAAGAAATTACTGTCAGAACTGCACACTCCGATCAATTAGCCCCTTATGAAAAAGATGATGAAGAAATTCAAGATGAATTGGAGTATGAATTAGAAGATGACATAGAGGAATTGGAATCCTACCATTCTAAGCAAGTTGACATTGATGAATATGACCCTGAAAATAGTCCTCAGCAAGACTTAAAAAGGCCAAGTGAATCCTTTATTACAGAAGAAAATCCTGCTATCTTTCTTACTGACATAACTACTCCAGAAGCAGAAAAACCCCCTGTACAGATGGGAATACTAAATAATCAACAAACTATCGTCGTGGATAAACTTTTTACCGAACATGTGGATGTCTTTGCAGAAAATATTTCTGAAGAAGGGCAAACCATTGAATTAACCCNAATTAAACAAAGAAACAGAAAGAGATGTATACCCTCTCCCAGTAATTGATGATATACTCGACTCATTTCGAGATGCAAAATGGTTTTCGACTTTAGACTTAGCCTCAGGATATTGGCAAGTCGCAGTAAAAGAGGAGGATAAAAAGAAAACTGCATTTGTTACGAAATATGGTCTTTATGAATTCAATGTTATGCCATTTGGACTATGTAACGCCCCCGCGACATTTCAAAGATTAATGGATAAAGTATTGTCAAAATTCATTAATAAGTTTCTAGTAGTCTACCTTGATGACGTTATTATTTATTCGGAAAATTTTGAAGATCATCTAAAACATCTTAGAACAGTATTTACAGTATTACGAGAAGCAAAACTAAAATTAAACAAAGATAAATGCTCATTTTTCTTGCCAACTATCAACTTTTTGGGACACAAAATTACTCGGGAAGGTATTTTACCTGATGAAAACAAAATAGAAAAAGTCAAGAATTTTCCAACTCCGCATAATCTTAGAACGCTCAGAGGATTTTTAGGTTTAGCCTCGTATTATAGAAAATTTATTAATAAATTTTCTGATATTGCAAAACCTCTCAATAAGTTATTACAAAAGGATGAAATATTTAATTGGGCAGACGATCAACAAAAGGCATTTGAACAGTTGAAGGAACATTTAATCACAGCGCCAATTTTACAACACCCGAACTTTGATTGACCTTTTTATTTACATACTGACGCATCTGGATTTGGACTAGGAGCGGTATTAGCCCAACGAGATGAAGAAAATAAACGGGAATACGCGATTGCTTATGCCAGTCGAAGCCTAAACAAAGCCGAAAGGAATTATTCTACTACCGATCTTGAATGCCTAGCAGTAGTATGGGCTGTAGAGCACTTTAAACAATATTTTGGGACTGCGCATTTCTTTATTGTAACTGATCATGCAGCTTTAAAATGGTTACAAACTATGGAATTAACCGGAAAACGAGCACGATGGATTTTAAGGCTAGATTCATATAATTTTACTATCTTACATAGAGCCGGAAGAAAACATAACAACGCTGACTTTTTCTCTCGATTAGAATATTAAAACCCCCCCTTAATAATAAGAACAACGAATAAAGAAAAGAAATTAGAAATCCAACGCATAAAAATCAATCCAGTCCAGGTTGTTGGTGTCCTGGCATTAGTCTTTATAATTTATACTTACAAAATGGAAACTCAAGAGTATTACAATTTAAAAAGCTATTTATCAACACAAACATTACCTTCACACATTACCAAACAAGAACAAACTCGAATTATATCTAAAAGTAGATTTTATAAACTAAAAAACAACTTATTATATAAACTGGATCGCCGAAAGAATACCAGAGGAAAATTAGTAAAAGTATTACAAAAGCACGAAATCGAACCGGTATTATTTATGTTACACAATCACCCCTTAGGAGGACATTTAGGAATAGATATTGTATTCAACAAAGTACGAAATTTATATTTTTGGCCACAAATGTATGACAGTATCAAAGAATATATTAAAGCCTGTGATACTTGTCAAAGNAAAAAGGAATATTGAACCGTTACAACCTATACCAGTTGGAGAGCCCTTTCACAGAGTTGGTATAGATATTGTAGGACCCTTACCAGAAACACAAAATGGAAATAAATATATTGTAGTTGCCACAGAATATTTAACTAAATGGCCAGAAGCACGAGCCATACCTGAAGCCACAGCTCGACAAGTTGCAAATTTCATATACGACGACATTATTTGCAGACATGGGTGCCCTCATATTATTCTAACTGACAGAGGCACTCATTTCAAGAATCAATTAATCGATAATTTATTAAAGAAATTCCAAATTAAACATCTATATTCAACACCTTACCACCCTAAAACCAATGGATTAGTAGAACGATTTAACAGGACTTTAGTAGATTCTTTATCTAAAGTATCAGAAGATGTAACAGATTGGGATAAACATATTCCTTCTGTTCTATTTGCATATAGAACTGCGAAACAAGCTACCACAAAAATTGAACCATTTTATTTAGTTTATGGAAGAGCGGCACAATTCCCAATGAAAGAAGGACTTGAACTAGATGAAAATAATCTATTGACCTGACTATTTACCCTTGTTGATGATCTACCAAAAGCACGAGGACAGACGCAATTATTGATAGCAAAACAACAACTAAAACAAAAGGAGTACCATGATCGACGAATTAAAAGCTTAAAAGAATATCAAATTGGAGATAAAGTTTTAATGTATGAAGCTGCTAAACAAACTAGTCATACAGGAAAACTTGAGCCCAAATGGAAAGGACCCTATTATGTACATGATAAACCGTACAAAGGAGTTTACAAATTACGAACCTTAAAAGGAAAAGTAGTCCTAGCACCTATTAACGGATCTTTATTAAAAATGTATCACGAATTGGACACCTGGGTGCCACAAATAACAATCACTCTATAACAATTTGGTAATACTATAAATGGCGTAACGAGAATTAGATATAAATATAACTGCCGTCCTAGCAAAAATTTCTCAAAATTTTTGGAAAATGTCCAAGTATAAACAAGATTTAATAAATTTTGGAAGTTATACTATCAAACAAATCACCAGACCTTATAGTTTTAATGACCCCTGGGAAACTTCTGTTCAAGAGATGTATCAAAAGTTACGACAAGCTGCTAAGTCGAAGAATAGAATTATGGCCATGGTATATGGATACTATTTAGGAGAATTGATTCAGTTATCTGTTACTCCTCGTGATAAGTGGAAGGAATTTGTAAGAGAATACAATATTCCTAATGAAAATTACTACTATCTCGGTGCTACCCAAACTTATAAGCTCTTTGAAAAGGATTCGAAACAGTTGTATCACACTTTGATATTGACTTTTAAAATTTTATCACGAATGAAAATACCTGATTACCATGAGCTATTACAACATAGTCAAGAACTCGATGACCTTACTCATAACATCGATTTGTCATAAGTGGAACTTTATGACTAAGTTGGGAGGAATTGTCAACATATTTTTATATTTTCTATATTATCTATATTATTATTATTTATTATTGTATTCTCATATGTATTATCNAACAATTTGGTAATACTATAAATGGCGTAACGAGAATTAGATATAAATATAACTGCCGTCCTAGCAAAAATTTCTCAAAATTTTTGGAAAATGTCCAAGTATAAACAAGATTTAATAAATTTTGGAAGTTATACTATCAAACAAATCACCAGACCTTATAGTTTTAATGACCCCTGGGAAACTTCTGTTCAAGAGATGTATCAAAAGTTACGACAAGCTGCTAAGTCGAAGAATAGAATTATGGCCATGGTATATGGATACTATTTAGGAGAATTGATTCAGTTATCTGTTACTCCTCGTGATAAGTGGAAGGAATTTGTAAGAGAATACAATATTCCTAATGAAAATTACTACTATCTCGGTGCTACCCAAACTTATAAGCTCTTTGAAAAGGATTCGAAACAGTTGTATCACACTTTGATATTGACTTTTAAAATTTTATCACGAATGAAAATACCTGATTACCATGAGCTATTACAACATAGTCAAGAACTCGATGACCTTACTCATAACATCGATTTGTCATAAGTGGAACTTTATGACTAAGTTGGGAGGAATTGTCAACATATTTTTATATTTTCTATATTATCTATATTATTATTATTTATTATTGTATTCTCATATGTATTATCTTTATTATTATTATATTTTATATATTATAGCTATTAATATTGTCAATCAATTCTGTCATGTAATACGAATTATAGTTCATTACCAAAAATAGTTCTTAAATAGATTTGTAATTTTAAAGTAGATCTGTAGTACAGACAAGATATTAGACAAGAGTACAGACATAATTACAAACACGATCTTCGACATTACAAGAGACATAGTTACAGACTTAGATCTAGACGTAGTATTTAACATACATCTAGACAAGAACACGGACATAAACACAGACATAATCTGAAATATATATATAAAGGCTGAGTTTTCCCTCAACCTGACAGACAGTTAGTTAGTGAGAAGTTCAGAATTCAAGATAGTTAAGTCTTGAAATAGTGTAGTAAAACATACAATTAGGTAGTAATTGTATAATAACCCATAGTTATAGTGAATTTGTAATAAAGTCTCTGTGACAGTTTGATTTAATAATTCTGTGTGAAGTATTGTTCTTATTCTTTGAGAATAAACCTTTATAAAAACTCACCCTTTGCCTCTTTCGATACATACAACCGCACTAATAAATCCTTCGTAATAAAACCATCGCAACTTTAACATATTACTTATATTAGTTTATTTATATAAGACATAATCCCTGTTAGTAGTTGACTTGTAACCCTGACTTTAGGTCACGAAGGTAGTCACGGTCAACAATGTGTATGAAAAAATTTCAGTATTAATTTGAAAATTGTAATTTGACTTAAAAAATATTATTTACGGAAATAAATTTTTTTTAACCAACTGAGCCTCACTCCAAAATATTTATAATTTGCCAAAAAATTTATGTATTTATTAATTATTTAATTATTATAATTTCAATATATATATTATTAAACTATTAGATTAATAAAATTTGAGGCGAGGCCTCGCTGAAACAAAAAAAAAATTATTAAACTATTATTATTAAACTATTATATTATAAACTATTATATTATTAAACTATTATTTAATATTTACCCATATTGTACAATTATTATTATTATTAAACTATTATTTAATTATTATTTAATTCTTTTTCTTTTATAAGATTATTCAATTCTATTTCACAAATTCTAGCTTCCCTTTCTCTTAATGCAAGCTGATGCTCTTTTAAAGCCATGACTTTTTAAGTAACATTTCCATTTCAAAATATTTTTTAAAAAGAAAGGAAAGAAAGGGGGCAATATATTTGAATGCAAATTTATTTAAAAAACGCAACATCTTTTGTATAATTTTTATTGATTTATTCTACAATTGAGTAAAATTTTAATGAACAGACACCACACATTTCGAATGTTAATTATATATTAACAAAGATAAGATGTGGAGTACCAAAATTTTTTTTATTTGTACGGTACTCTTTTGTACGTTTTTTTAGGTACACCGTACTCAACATCGATTTTTAGAATATACACCACTCATGTGATTGACTGGACTCCACACCTTTCCGTCTTACCTGTTGAGAATCTGTACTGTACTGTACTAAGTACAGTACAGTACAGTACACGTACTGTATTAGTACTACAAAATTTTTAAAATTTAGTAGTACAGTACAGTACAGTACACGTACTGTATTAGTACTACAAAATTTTTAAAATTTAGTACATTTAGTACATTTAAATCATATGATTTATTAATTTTAATTGGTTAATAATTTAACTGATCTTGTAATTTACTGTACTGTACTAAATGTACTAAATGTTCTAAATATTTTAGTACAATGTACGAAATATTATAAAATCATGTGATAATATTTATCATTTATTTTTATAATTATATAATATTTATAAAAATACTTGTAATTGAAATAATCATTTATTGTTGCTACATATAAAACTTTTTATTTTGTAAGTAAATTTCAAAAATGATACTAAGTAACTTTAAAGACAAGAATATAGTGCATCTTTTTTTAGAATATCAAATCTATTATATTAAAATTGAAAAAAATATTAACGTTTAAAATTCAAACGGATAAAAAATTTAAAATAGATATTATTTACTTAATTTTAATGATATAGGTCTGCAATTTTTACAAGAGATGCAATTGATTTTTATCTTTAAGGTTACTTAGTACCATTTTTAATATTTACTTATAAAATCAAAAGTTTTATATGTAGAAACGATTATAATTATTTCAATTACAAGTATTTTTATAAAATTACACAATAAATGGAATTGTTAAAAAACAAATTGATCATATTATAAAATGCATTTCATAACTTTTGAGCTATAAAAATTTTTTATATGATGGCTAAACAAATCCTGATTATAATCTTTATTAATAAAAAAATAAAATGTATTATATTATTAATCAAAAGGACAAAGTAAATTATCTTTGAATATAATATCTAAATTTCATTTAACTTGAATATTTACTGCTGGATGATCAATATTTTCAATTTCATTTTCTAAAAATTCTGAATTTTCTGTTTCTGTTTCAAGTATTCCCATCCATTCAGATAAATGATCATTAAACTTTTGAGAAATATCTTCTATATCTATATTATTATTTTCATCATCTTCACTATTATTTGATACTTCTTCATTTTCTTCAATCAATAATTCAGTTTCAGAATTAATATCTTGCATATCAATTTCTTGATTAATATCTTGTGTTTCAGTTTCTGAATTAACTTCTTGTGTTTCAGTTTCTAAATTATCATCTTGTGTTTGGGTTTCTAAAGTAAAATTTATAATATTAGATATAATAGATTCTTTATAGAATCTTCTATTATATGTAATGTTAGTACGTAATTTTGCCATATCTAATACACGTGTATACTGAATAAATAAAAAATTTAATTAAATAAAAAATTTAATTAAATAAAAAATAAATACAAGAATTAATATAACTAAATAGATTTTTTACCTTCAATTTATTTCTATTCTTGGTATGATAAAATCCCATATTACTCCATAATCTTTCAACTGATGCAGCATTAACACAAATATCAAAAATTCTAAAAGCAACTGTTCCTATTTCTGGATATGCATCTTTAATCCAACACCAATATTTATGTATATTGTTTTCAAATTGACAAATTGTTTCATTATCAAAAAGATAATTCTTTCCTTGAGAAAAATTATCAAATTCAACAAGAATAGATTGAAGATCACATCCAGTCCAAGCTTTATAATAATATACTAACCATTTTCCTATATGTAAATAACTAATTTTTGATAAAAGTGGTGATATAAAATATTTTGTTCGATAGAATGGATAAAGAAATCAAGAAAGAATAAGTAATGGTTGTTCCCAAAATTCTCATCTTTTTTGTAAACGCATTAAGATCCTATTTGTCATATCACTATCTACATATTTTTTTCAAAATTGTGTAAGATAAGCAAATCCATGTAAAACTTCATATAATCTTGTTTTATCTGTTTGTAATATATTAAGAATTTGACAATAAAGAATTAAAAGTTGTTCCAGTTTTATTAAATTTTCCCAAAAATTTTCATTCATAATAATTGAATAAATATCTTGAGAAATTGTTAATGGATCATTTGGTTGACGACGAGTATTTGGTTGAGAAAGTTTAAATTTAATAGCTAAAGACTAAAAATATATAATTAAAATTAAATAAAAAAATAAAAAAGTTAATAAAAATATATAATTAAAATTAAATAAAAAATAATAAAAATATATAATTAAAATTAAATAATAAAAATAAAAGTTAATAAAAAAATAAATTTTAATTTACATACCCGCAAAGCATTTTTGGTTGCTCTTATACTTGAACAACAAGTAAAATAGCTATTCCATCGTGTATCACCTGGAATTATTAGTTGAATATATTTTCCATAAATCTCTTTTTGAATAGTACGAAGTTATCCAATAAAATATTTATTATTTGCATTTTTAAAATATGCTGCTATTTTTAATGCATAAGAAGATGTTGTTTTAAACTCTGATGATACTTTGAAAATTTCACCAACATATAAATTAACTTGGTGAATATAACAAGGAAGAAAAACAAGTTCACAATGTTGATTTCGAAGATGTAATCTATAATATAATTAAAAATTAATTATATAAATAATTTTAATTTAATTAATTAGAAAAAACAAATAAATTTAAAAAATTACCTTGCAGCATCATCAGTAATTTTTATATAGCGTTTTACAACGTATAATGAACGGAACGTATTTATAGTGTTCTAGAATGACACCTACGTACTAGAACGTAACGTTCTAGTACGCTATAAATACGTTCCGTTCATTATACGTTTTATGAACGGCGTATATATAACGTTATATATCGCCATTTTATATTAATATTTTTATTCATTATATCATTTATTTGTTATCCGCGAAACAATTATTTATATTTTTATTATTTTATTTATTAAACTTTTTCATAATATATATATATATTATTAAACACATAAAGTTACATAAAAATAAAACTATTATAAAGAAAGAAAAGTTTATTTTTTTCATGTTTTTCAATCTCTCAAATTTCACAACCTAACATGCCATGAGAACTACATTCCTGATCCCAATTTCGAGAAAGAAAGTTAGTATTTACTTGTTTTATTTAAAAAGAAGTAGAAGAAGAGGTAAGTAACTTGTTTTTATTATTTTTTTTTAAAAAAAATAATAAAAATAATAAAAAATATACTTACCTACTTCCACTGGTCGAATAGAAAAAAATAGGACGGTTTTATCATGAATAGGATTCCGATTAATGGCTAAATTTGCTAAGATTTATTAAGTATAGGCAGTCGATTTTTTCCGATTTATAAATAGGAATTTCCGATTTATGAATTTTCACAAATAGGATGTCCGATTTATGCATATTTGCGCCATCAATAAGATTCCGATTTTTGTTCATTCGACCAGTGTTCCGCGAAACTAACATTTCGTGAGAACCACATTCCTGATCCCAATTCTGAGAAAGAAGGTAAGTGTTTACTTGTTTTATTTAAAAAGAAGTAGGAGAAGAGGTAAGTAACTTGTTTTTATTATTTTTTTTAAAAAAAATAATAAAAATAAATAAAAAATATACTTACCTACTTCCGCGAAGCTAACATGCTGTGAGAACCACATTCCCAATCTCAATTCCAGGAAAGAAGGTTAGTATTTACTTGTTTTATTTAAAAAGAAGTAGAAGAAGAGGTAAGTAACTTGTTTTTATTATTTTTTTTTTATAATAAAAATAAATAAAAAAATATACTTACCTACTTCCGCGAAGCTAACATGCTGTGAGAACCACATTTCCAATCCCAATTATACATGTTCCCAAAATTGATTTTGGATTTTTGAGGTATTTCGACTTTTTGAGATTTATGCAGAATCCATTCTATATATGGAAGTAAAAAAAATACCCAATTATGTGTATCTTCAATCAAAGAATAAATCTGGGTGGTCAAAAAATTTCAGGTTTTAAGTAAAATAATTTTGTCTTCTATGAAAAACTATTTCGACTTTTTCCCCCAAAATTGCAATTTCGGGGCCTCAAAATAATTTTGCGTGCAAGTATAATCCCAATTCCAGGAAAAAAGGTTAGTATTTACTTGTTTTATTTAAAAAGAAGTAGAAGAAGAGGTAAGTAACTTGTTTTTATTATTTTTTTTAAAAAAAAATAATAAAAATAAATAAAAAAATATACTTACCTACTTTCGCGAAGCTAACATGCCATGAGAACCACATTTCCGATCCTAATTCCGAGAAAGAAGGTAAGTGTTTACTTGTTTTATTTAAAAAGAAGTAGGAGAAGAGGTAAGTAACTTATTTTTATTATTTTTTTAAAAAAAAAATAATAAAAATAATAAAAAATATATTTACCTACTTCTGCGAAGTTAACATGCCGTGAGAACCACATTCCCGATCCCAATTCCGAGAAAGAAAGTAAGTATTTACTTGTTTTATTTAAAAACAAGTAGGAAAAGAGGTAAGTAATTTGTTTTTTTTAAAAAAAAAATAATAAAAATAAATTAAAAAATAAATTTATATACTCCTGCAAACCTGACATACCGTGAGAACAACATTCTGATCTCAATTCCGAGAGAGAAGGTAAGTGTTTATTTGTTTTATTTAAAGGTAGGAAAGGGAAGAGGTAAATATTTTTTTTTAAAAAAATAAAATAAATAAATAAATAAATAAAATATTCACATGTTTTCGTCACCATTTTCGCCATCTCGAATCTAACATGCCGTGAGAACAACATTCTGATCCCAATTCCGTGAAGCATTTACTTATTTTACTTAAAAATAGAGATAAGTAACTTGTTTTTATATTTCTTTTAAAAAAATATAAGGGAAGAAATAAATAACTTGTTTCATTTTTTACAAAAAGTAGTTTTTAAAAAAAAAAGATTATCAGATCTGTTATTGATGTAAATAAATAAACCTCTATTGTTCGTAAAATGTTGTAGAATGGATCGTTCTAGAACGTATCATTCGTAAAACGTTGTAGAACGGATCGTTCTAGAACATAACATTCGTAATATGTAATAAAACAGCATATATAGAACGCAATACGAACAGAACGTTCGTATAACGTTATAAAACATTATATAAAAATTCCTGATGATTATATGCTGGTGCACTATCAGTAACAACTGCTAAGATAGTTAAATTCAATTCTCTGATATCTGTAATCATTTCTTCTGTTTTTGCAATAACATCATCAGTTTTGTGACATTCACCACTTATGTCCATTACTTTCCAAACATAAGGTTGACCATCAGAAGACATAATAATTGTTCCCATTAATTCTTGCTCACGTACATTAATCCAACCATCAAAGGATAATGTAATTCCAATTCTATCTAATTCTAATTTTTCAATCATTGTATTATTAAGATCTGTAACAGCTTCATGTAAGATTTTATCTGATAATGTTTTTCTATCAGGTAATTTAATCAGTGGATTCAAAAACTTAAAAAGTTCAATAACTTCTGGATTATTAATCCAAGATAAAGCAAATCCACAAGAAATAGTAACACGTAATATTAATAAATTGAATTTTTTTCTATCAATACTAGAAAGAGATCATGTTATAAAGTTATCCAAAGGTCCATAATTTAAAAGTGACAAGATTTGTGTTGAAGATGATGAAGCTTGTGCTGAAAATAATGAAACTTGTACTGAAGATGATGAAGCTTGTGCTGAAGATGATGAAGCTTGTAATGAAAATGAAGTATTTCGTTGTATTTTTGCTAGTTGATTATTATTATTTGATGAATTATTTACTAATAAAAAAAATCTAATTAATATAAAATAACAAATTATCAAATCATAAATATAAATAAATAAGAATTACCTGATCGTTTACCTAAATTTATTTTTTTTTTAGATGCAAGAGAAAATATTATTTTTTTTTCTTCTTGATTATATGCTTCATCAAAATTGGAACAATTTCGAAAATGAGATAATATACAATCAGTTTTATCCACAATAGCTTTCAATTCTGGATCATTTTCACCATATTTGTTATAACAGGCTTTGCAATAATATAGTTTATTGCTTGAACCACTTTTTTTTCTTATTGTAATTATATAATCTTTTAAATTTTGTACCATTTTTTTTTTAAAAAAATAAAAACTGATTATCGGGTTTATTGAAATTTAAATTATTTTAGTATTACAATAAGAATCAATCTAACAATGGCGTGAAGATCTTTTTTTTAAAAACTGATTTTTATTTATTTTTAATTTAATAAAATATATGACATTTAATTAAACATAAATGACCATTTTTATTTTTTTGTTGTAGAGAGACTACCAATAATCTTCTTTTTTTATCTATTAACTTTTAACACCGGTCGAATGAACAAAAATCGGAATCCTATTGATAGCGGAAATATGCATAAATCGGACATCCTATTTGTGAAAATTCATAAATCGGAAATTCCTATTTATAAATCAGAAAAAATCGACTGCCTATACTTAATAAATCTTAGCAAATTTAGCCGTCAATCGGAATCCTATTCATGATAAAACCGTCCTATTTTTTTCCATTTGACCAGTGTAAGCTCTTCTTTCTCCTTGTGATATGTCATTTTTCACCTCATGTTATCATCTCTTCATCATCTAAAAATAAAATAAAATAAAAATAAAAATCGAGTTTGTTGTTACGAGAGATTCCTGTTTGCTTTATATACGGAATTTGAAAAAACATAAGAAGTGCTATGATCAGAAATTATATAAAAAATAAATAAATAAATTTGATAAAAAAAAAACACTTATTACTTGAAATCAAATGCTATATTACTTATTATAACAAAATTTCTCTCCTCTACTTATTTAAAGTCATTAATGGATTTAAACAATCACTACAGAAAATCAAACGATAACCCCTTCTCATTTTTTTTTATCTCCATTAATCATTTTAAATAAGTAGAAATTTAATTGATGATAATTTTAAATTAATTCGAATCTAAATAAATAATTTAATTAATAACTTATTTTTTTCCTTTTTGCTCTATAATAAACAAACGAACGTAATGGAGTAAATATTTTTATTATTTTTTTTAAAAAAATAAGATATATAAAAAATAAATGAATAAATTTGATAAAAAAAGAACACTTATTACTTGAAATCAAATGCTATATTACTTATTATAACAAAATTTCTCTCCTCTACTTATTTAAAGTCATTAATGGATTTAAACAATCACTACAGAAAATCAAACGATAACCCCTTCTCATTTTTTTTTATCTCCATTAATCATTTTAAATAAGTAGAAATTTAATTGATGATAATTTTAAATTAATTCGAATCTAAATAAATAATTTAATTAATAACTTATTTTTTTCCTTTTTGCTCTATAATAAACAAACGAACGTAATGGAGTAAATATTTTTATTATTTTTTTTTTAAAAAAAATATATATAAAAAATAAAATAATTACTCACTCTTTTCTTTTCTATTTCCTTGAAGCTGAGATCGTGGCTTTTGGAATCGGTAGAATCGGTAAAATCGTTACTGCAACAAATATACGGACGTAGTGGAGTAAGTATTTTTATTATTTTTTTTTTTTAAAAAAAATATATATAAAAAATAAAATAATTACTTACCCTTTTTCTCACTTGCCTTTTCTTTTCTATTTCCTTGGAGTTAAGATCGTGGCTTTTGGAATTGGTAGAATTGTTACTGCAACAAACGTACGAACGTAGTGGAGTAAGTATTTTTATTATTTTTTTTTAAAAAAATAATATATATAAAAAATAAAATAATTACTCACCTTTTTCCTCACTTGCCTTTTCTTTTCTATTTTCTTGGAGTTGAGATCATGACTTTTGTGAATTTTTACTTGGAATCGGTAGAATCGTTACTGCAACAAATGTACAGACGTATTGAGTAAGTATTTTTTTTATTTTTTATTTAAAAAAAATATATATAAATAGTTACTTACCTTTTTTTTACTTGCTTTTCCTCCTTTACTTTCTTAGAGTCGTAATCGAAGGTTTGGGATTCTTCCTTGGAATCGGTAGAATCGTTACTACAACAAACGAATGAACGTATAGAGTAAGTATTATTTTTTTTTATTTTTTTATTTAAAAAAATATATAAAATAATCACTCACTTTTTTCCTCACTTGCTTTCCTCTTACTTGCTTTCCCTTCTTTACTTTCTCGATGTGATTGTGAGTTTGGGGTTTTTCCTCAGAATCAGTAGAATCGGCACTGCGATAAACGAACGGACGTATTGGAGTAAGTATTTTTTTTTATTTTTTTATTTAAAAAAATATATATAAATAGTTACTTACTTTTTTTTTACTTACTTTCCCTCCTTTACTTTCTTAGAGTCATGATCGAAAGTTTGGGATTCTTCCTTGGAATCAGTAAAATCGTCACTACGACAAACGAACGAACATATAGAGTAAGTATTATTTTTTTATTTAAAAAAATATATAAAATAATCACTCACCTTTTTTCTCACTTGCTTTCCCTTTACTTGCTTTCCCCTTTTTTACTTTCTCGATGTGATTGTGAGTTTGAGGTTCTTCCTTGGAATCGGTAGAATCGTCACTGCGACAAACGAACGGACGTATTGGAGTAAATATTTTTTTTTATTTTTTTATTTAAAAAAATATATAAAATAACCACTTACCTTTTTCCTTATTTACTTTTCCCTTCTTTACTTTTTTGGTGTTGCAATCGTGAGTTTGGGGTTCTTCCTTGGAATCGGTAGAATCGTCACTGTGATAAACAAATGGACGTATTGGAATAAGTATTTTTTTTTTATTTTTTTATTTAAAAAAATATATAAATAATCACTCACCTTTTTCCTTACTTGATTCCCCTCCTTTTCTTTATTTTCTTGGAGTTGTGATCGTAAGTTTGGGGTTTTTCTTTTTACCATTAATATAAAATTTTCATTTCTATTATTTTTACTTTCGACTATTACATCTCAGAGTTTCAGTAATAAAAGAATTTTGATAAACAAATCAATCGGATGACAAAATTTTCGTACTATGTACTAAATGTACTAATTGTATTAAAAATAGGTAGTACATCTGTACTTCGCATAGAGGTGTACTGGTACGATTTGTACTAAGTACACTAGTACATAGTACAAATTTAGAAGTATTACGGAAAGGTATAGAGTCTGGTCAACCAGATGAGTGGTGTACAGACATAAAATAAGAGTTGCGTACAGTGTACAAAGGTGTAAAAAAACTCTCAAATATCATGTGATTAAAATTAGGGTAGGGTTAGGGTTAGGGATTGGTCGGTTAAAATACTTGTACACATATATACTTGTTTTTATATTTCTGTACTCCACTCATGTGATTGACCGGACTCCACACCTTTACGTATCACTCCAAATTTAGTACTTGTACTAAAATTTCGTTAGTACAGTGTACGACCACAACCCTGCATATACTTTTGGCCAGTTTCAATATTTTTAAGAGGAAAAGAAATAGATAAATTGAAATGCTTATTAAAAAATTTGATAATTGCATTGTCAGATTTGTTATTTAAATTATATTTTGTAACAAGAGTCATCAAATCAATATAAGTTTCATTTGAAAACTCTTCAACATCTGAATCTTCATTTCGTAAACTTTTACTTCTGACATCTGAGTCTTTATTTTATAAACATTTAATATTTGAATCTTCATTTTATAAACTTTCGACATCTGAATCTTCATTTTGCAAACTTTCAGATAAAATTTCTTCAAAACGTTCTGAAATATTACTGATAATTTCTAATAAAACTGAAACATCATAGATCTGTTATTTCAGAATTTGATGATAAGTTTTCTATTTTTTAAATACTTTATCTTTCTTCTATACGATTAAAATCATCATTATCTAATAACATATTAGTGACTTCTGAAACTTCTGTATTGAATTCTTCTGTACTAACATCATAAAGTTTTATACATGTTGGAAATATGAATTTTGGTTAAAAAAATAATGAATATTGCAATAAGGATATTTATAACTTGTAGACATTTTTTAAAAATTAAATTTTTTGAAATTTTAAGATACTTTTAATTGTTCTTTTTCATTACACTTATATATTTTTTTAATTTTATTTTTTTTCTTTTTACAATAATAAAAAAATTATTTAAATATTTCACTTTTTTATATCTTGCAATAAATATTTAATAATGAATAATTATAAAAATCATTTGAAATTTTTCACTTTTCTTTATTTTAGATAAAAATTATTTTTTATTTTTACTATATTTCGTGATATAACAAGAAAATAAAAACATATCACTAGTTATAATTTATGGTAAATAAGAATATTCTATTTTATAATATAATTTATAATAAATAAGATACAATAAATTAATAAAAATTTTTATTTTATTTTCATTATATTTTGTGATATAACAAAAAAATAAAGACATTATCACTTGCTATAATTTATGGTAAATAAGAATACAATATTTCATGATATAACAGGAAATAAAGATAAAGATTATAATCTTTTTTGAACAATAAATGCATATTGATATACTTAATATAATTAATCGTAATACAGTTTACAAAACATAATGTAAATCTTGATATAATAAAGATCAATATCTTATTCTCCTTTCATCTTATATGTTAGAAGTATGATATTAAATACTTTCGATACTTTACACTTTATGAAAATAATAATAACTAATACATTCTTTTAAATATACAATCCTTTATAATATTTTTTATCATTTAACTTCTTGCACCTAAAAGTGGTATCTGTAATTATAAATTAAGAGTTATTAAGGATTTCAATGAAAAAAAATCTGTAATTCTGTAATTCATAATTACCCGTAAGTCCATAATTGTTCTGTAAGTCTGTAATTATTCTGTAAGTAAAAATAATACTTATAATTATTTAATTTTAAAATTTTATTATTAAATTTTTAAATATTTAAATTTAAATATCTATAGTTATTTTAATTTTAATGTACAGAATTTAAAACTTCTACATAAAATATAAATTATTTTTAACTTTAAGTTTAATTATTAATACTTTTAATATTTAATTATTAAAATTAAAAGTTTTATATGTAAAAACTATACATGTCGTCAAAACTATTGAATTGAGTCAGACATAATTAAAATTGAGAAAAATTGAAATTGAGTTAAGGTAAATTTTGATTTTTACTAGTGATTGATGTAATTAGTTGAGTTAGACGCAATTAAAAATTGAAATTTTAAAAGTTGAGTCAAGGCTAAATTAGTTTTGACGACATGTATAGTAAAAACTATTAGTAATTATTTTTAAAATTAATTTTTAATTAGTAAACTTTATTTTAAAATATTTCAGTCAAAAATTATCTGATTTGAATGAAAAAAGTATCATTTTGAAGCCAAAAACATGGGAATTTCAAATATATACTTTATTATTACACAAAAGTCTGTAATTAGTTACAGAATTATGGATTTGTATTGTAATTCATTTAAAAAATCCATAATATTAAGGACTTGTAAAAATAATTAAGGACACCAGCTTTATTTGCACCATATATTACCTTATTTTTTCTGTTTTTCCTTATTTTTTGTTGATTTTTTTACACCAAAATTCTTTTTGATATTTCGTATCTCTACGTTTAAATTCAAGTAAATATATTTGAGATTATTTTTTCTAGTACTTAATATTAATAATGAAATTTTATAATATATATCTTTACGTTATAATGCACTTTTGTAATAATATGAAAAAAATCAATATTAATAAATGAAAATTCAAATTTGACTTAAGAGAATCATACCTAACTACAAGAAATGTTTTCTCATAAAATTGCTCCAACTATCGCAACTGTTTCAACTTCTGGTAACTACTCCAATTATTGCAACCACTTCAACTACTGCAACTTCTCCAATTTCTCCAACTTCTTCTTTAATAATATCTACTCAAACTGTTCTAATTCCAATTGCAAGATCTAGATCTATTTGAAATCGTAAAGCTACGAGTAGTAATAATTAAATTATAGCAAAAATATATCATAAAATCATTGATCTCAAGAAAAAAATTGATCTTGTAATTAAAAATCAAGACTCTATCAAAATTGACATTAAAAAAGTAGATGTTGATATTAATTTCAATGAAGTAATTAATTATTTCTAAATTTTTTCAAAAGATTACAATTATAATTATATTCTATAATTAAAAACTTTTTATATAGCGAATTATTACTAACTCTGCAAAGGAACTTTTTTAAACTTATATCTATCTTACGCCAAAGGAATTCTAAGAATCTGCAGAAAAATATGTTCAAAAGACATTTCCAGAATTCTATAAATCGTTGGAAACAAAAAGATAAATGTCTTTTTTCAAAAAAAACAATCAAAAAATCTGTAATAAAAATCTTTCTTTAAAATATATATTAAATTAAATTTAGATCTATAATTAATTAAAATGAAAATATTTAATAAATGATCAAAAAGTTTCGAAGTATTTGAGGAGAACTGAGTGTAAAAGTAAAAACTGTCATACATGAAGTTTTTTCATTGTCGCCAATCAATAGTATGAAGTTTAAGGAAGTTTCTGAATGGAAGAAATTGTGGTCATAAAAAAATGTTATAAAAGCATTTTTAAACCTATAAATGAAAAAGATCTCAGAATAACTTATATGAGTTGTATAATTGATAAAGTGTAAGGTGAATCATGCGACGTTCTAAATGTTCACATAACGTGGATAATTATTCAAATAATTCTTAATCTTAATAATTGTTATATAAAGATAACTGAGAATATTATTAAGGAAAAATATGAAGAAAATTTAATAAATATTCTCTTTAATAATATTTTTTTTTTAAATTTCCAATACTAAGTTTCTAACAAATTTTATAGTATAAATTAAACAATAAAGAAGAATTTTGTAACTCTTCGAACGAACTTGAAAACGAGTTGTCACTACCATCATCATCACTAGCACCAAGAAATGAATCACTAAAAATAAAAGTCTAGAACTAAAAAGGAGATTACCTTTTTACTTCTCAAAAAAATATGAGAAAATGCAGAAATATTTACAATAAAAAATATGAAAAAAAAATTATATGAAAATGAAATGAAGAAGTAAATAATAATGAAGAAAATAGTTTGAAACTATTCGAAAATTAAAAATATTATTGCAAATAATATAAATAATATTCAGTACATCTTAATATAAAAAAATATTTGTAGTAAAATTTAATAATAAAATAATATTACTTGACAATCTAATTTATAGTTTGTATAATATAAAAATTATATATAAACAAAATATGATTTTTTGTTTATAACTTAACTTTACTACATTGCACATACAAATTTCACTTTCTACAGTATATTCTCTCTAAATGCACTATATATGCATAATAATACTTATTAAATTTATTTTCTCTAAATGCACTCTCTATAAATATAAATCTAAAGGTATATTTTATAGTATGTTTTTATATATTCTTTATAATAATTCTTGATTTTCTTTTACTTAGATTAACTATAGCAAGAAAACAACTGCTATTTATATAAAAAACAAAATTTTTTAATTATATCAAGATGAAACATTACTAAACTATTTCTTAATTTTACTACAGGTATTTATTATTTTAAGTATGAATTGTAATTATTATTGAAAGCATTATTTTTTGAAAATATATTAAAGATTACGAATTACTTTACAGTTATAGAAAATATATATAATTAAATAATAGTTTATATTAATACTTTAACTTTATTTATGTACTATATTAATATTTTTATTTATGTACTTTATGTTATTTTTCAAAGTATTTTGAAATTGATCAATATTTTTTAATGTTATTTAAAAGGTGAGAATTAAAACTAGTTTGTTAATAGTTTAGATTTAATAATTTTTTTAAAAGATTTCAAAACGATTCAAATTAATACTTTATTTTCTTTTAAGTATAGAAAAATTAAATTAAATTAAGAATTATGGCTACTAAAACAAAATGAAATGGACAAGAGGATTATATGCATAAGTTTTTAAATGTAAGTTACAAGTATAATTTATTTATAATATTCCTTGACGATTTTAATTTTACATATTTGTATATTTTAAAAAATAAAAATTTTGAAGATTATCAAAGTATTTCAAAATAATTAAATTAATACTTATTTTCTTTTAGATAAATAAAAATTAAATTAAATCGAAAATTACAACTATTATAACAAAATAAAGTGGTGTCAACATATTTTTATATTTTCTATATTATCTATATTATTATTATTTATTATTATATTCTCATATGTATTATCCTTATTATTATTATATTTTATATATTATAGCTATTATTATTGTCAATCAATTCTGTTATGTAATACGAATTATAGTTCGTTACCAAAAATAGTTCTTAAATAGATTTGTAATTTTAAAGTAGATCTGTAGTACAGACAAGATATTAGACAAGAGTACAGACATAATTACAAACACGATCTTCGACATAATAAGAGACATAGTTATAGACTTAGATCTAGACGTAGTATTTAGCATACATCTAGACAAGAACACGGACATAAACACAGACATAATCTAACATATATATAAAGGCTGAGTTTTCCCTCAACCTGACGGATAGGATAGAGTTCAGAGTTCAAGAGAGTTAAGTCTTGAATTAGTAGATTTAACTTACAATTAAATAGTAATTGTATANTGACGATTTTAATTTTACATATTTGTATATTTTAAAAAATAAAAATTTTGAAGATTATCAAAGTATTTCAAAATAATTAAATTAATACTTATTTTCTTTTAGATAAATAAAAATTAAATTAAATCGAAAATTACAACTATTATAACAAAATAAAGTGGTGTCAACATATTTTTATATTTTCTATATTATCTATATTATTATTATTTATTATTATATTCTCATATGTATTATCCTTATTATTATTATATTTTATATATTATAGCTATTATTATTGTCAATCAATTCTGTTATGTAATACGAATTATAGTTCGTTACCAAAAATAGTTCTTAAATAGATTTGTAATTTTAAAGTAGATCTGTAGTACAGACAAGATATTAGACAAGAGTACAGACATAATTACAAACACGATCTTCGACATAATAAGAGACATAGTTATAGACTTAGATCTAGACGTAGTATTTAGCATACATCTAGACAAGAACACGGACATAAACACAGACATAATCTAACATATATATAAAGGCTGAGTTTTCCCTCAACCTGACGGATAGGATAGAGTTCAGAGTTCAAGAGAGTTAAGTCTTGAATTAGTAGATTTAACTTACAATTAAATAGTAATTGTATAATAACCCGTCAGTATAGTAAAATTGTAATAAAGTCTCTGTGACAAGTTTGATTTGATAATTCTGTGTGAATTATTGTTCTTATTTTTCGTGAATAAACTTTTATAAAAACTTACCCTTTGCCTCTTTCGACACATATAATCGCATTAATAAATCCTTCGTAATAAAACCATCGCAACTTTAACATATTACTTATATTAGTTCATTTATATAAGATATAATTCCTGTTAGTAGTTGATTTGTAACCCTGACTTTAGGTCACGAAGGTAGTCACGGTCAACAGTAGACAAGAGAATTATATGAATGAATTTTTAAATGTATGTAAGTTGCAAATATAATTTATTTTTTGACAATTTTAATTTTTTACTTATTTATAATATTTCAGAGATTTTTTAAGGTAAAATAGATTTAATTGAATTAATAATATAATTTTCTAAAACTAATGATATATTTTTAAGACATTTGAATTTTACGAGAGTCAATTGTTTCTCGAGTAAAAAAGTAAATTTCATAAGTACGCGAAAATCAAAGGTAAATTTAATACCATTGATGTAAAAATAGCAGAAAAATTTGAATTAAAATTTATTATTATTTATATTATAGAATTTATATTATTTGTTATTAGATTTTATAAATATTATTTCTATTATATATCGTAATAAAGAGAATTATTTTTATTATTATATACAAATAAATAATCACAAAATTTTAATGTAAAAATTGATATCACGAAAATAATTAAATACGAAAACTTTTGAAAATAAACATAAATTTTTATATAAAATTTATGTAGATTTATGTAATTTTTTCATAACATATTAATAATCTAATATTACGTTTTGAAAATTTCCAGAAAATTATTTCGAAGATCTTTGTGGGTGTTGTAATTCTTTGGAAAAATTATGAATTAAAAAATTTATGTAATATTACGCTTATTAAAATTTTCTGATGTTGTATATATACTCAGTGTTATACATTTTGACTGTTCGCCAGTTTTTTTGTTGTCCCGGACAATGTCCGACGATTGTCCGCACCTTGTATAGTATCACTATTGAAACGAAAACTATAAAAATATATGTAAAATTGACCATTGAACATTTTTACTTAGAAGATCAAAGCCGGTTGTTTTAATAAATTTCGAGAAATTGATGTTTATATTTTGTGCAACATGTTCACTTTATGTCCGGGGCTGTCCGAGTGACAACACTGTATATACTTGCACGCAAAATTATTTTGGGGCTCCAAAATTGCAATTTCGGGGAAAAAAGTCAAAATAGTTTTTCATAGAAGACGAAATTATTTTACTTAAAACCTGAAATTTTTTGACCACCCAGATTTATTCTTTGATNTTATTATTATATACAAATAAATAATCACAAAATTTTAATGTAAAAATTGATATCACGAAAATAATTAAATACGAAAACTTTTGAAAATAAACATAAATTTTTATATAAAATTTATGTAGATTTATGTAATTTTTTCATAACATATTAATAATCTAATATTACGTTTTGAAAATTTCCAGAAAATTATTTCGAAGATCTTTGTGGGTGTTGTAATTCTTTGGAAAAATTATGAATTAAAAAATTTATGTAATATTACGCTTATTAAAATTTTCTGATGTTGTATATATACTCAGTGTTATACATTTTGACTGTTCGCCAGTTTTTTTGTTGTCCCGGACAATGTCCGACGATTGTCCGCACCTTGTATAGTATCACTATTGAAACGAAAACTATAAAAATATATGTAAAATTGACCATTGAACATTTTTACTTAGAAGATCAAAGCCGGTTGTTTTAATAAATTTCGAGAAATTGATGTTTATATTTTGTGCAACATGTTCACTTTATGTCCGGGGCTGTCCGAGTGACAACACTGTATATACTTGCACGCAAAATTATTTTGGGGCTCCAAAATTGCAATTTCGGGGAAAAAAGTCAAAATAGTTTTTCATAGAAGACGAAATTATTTTACTTAAAACCTGAAATTTTTTGACCACCCAGATTTATTCTTTGATTGAAGATACACATAACTGGATACTTTTTTTACTTTCATATATAGGGATCGTCTAAAGCAGAGTCCATCACGAGATTTTTCGTTAACTATAGCCAATGAAAATCGTGAATTTTTTGTTTATACGGATCAACCTGATGAAGAAAAAAAGTGAAAAACACGAAAAATACAAGAAACTAATGTTTAAACATATCTTGGTACATTAATAAAAAATGTCGGGGAGGCAATTTTACATATAATTACTACTAATAGCTACTCAAACCCTAACCCTAACCCAGCACTTACTCTAATATTAATTAATTTCGGGTAATCATGTGATGAACTCTGCTTTAGACATTCCCCATATATAGAATAGATTCTGCATAAATCTCAAAAAGTCGAAATACCTCAAAAATCCAAAATTAATTTTGGGAACATGTATAGTTGTATATAAAAAGATAAATAAAAATAATAATATTAAAAAATTTTAAATATAATAAAAATAATAATAATTTTATATTTTCTTTTTTATTTTTCAAACTTTTTTAAAAATTTATTAAAAAAAAATAACAATAGCGAAAACAACAATAATAATAAAAAATAAAGAATCCCCTTCTTATTTTTTAAACTTTTTTAAAAAATTTGTATTATTTTGAACTTTTTTATAAATATTTTTGTAATATTATAATAAAATAAATAAATAATATATAAAATAATTTTAAAAGTTATGAAAATAAATATAAAAAGTTGTCAAAAATATAATTTTATTCATGTTAAAGATTTTTGCTTATTAAAATTTCTTTATAAAAATTTTCGTATATCTTTGAAAATTTTATATAAATTTTACATAAAATATATATAATTTTTATATAAATTTTTGTAACGTATTATAATTTCATATTGGCTGATTATAAAAATTGACTGATTTTTTGTTATACAAAATTTTTTTTTATTTACCTCTTAATAAAGTTAATAAAACTTATTGATAACAGATTTTGACTACTAAGTAAAGTTGTTCTTTTGGAGTAAAGTAAACAAAATAAAAAAAAAAATAAGATAAAATAATATTATTAAACCTTTTAAGAAAGAAATAAAACAAATTTCCGCAGGGTAAGGGGGTTGGATTGATGGGTTAAAGTCAGGTTTTATGAGTTGACAAATACTTATTAACAGGTCTACTTATATTTAAACTCTTATTTACTTAATAAAATATTTTTAAAAATTACAAATATATGTAAAATTTTGTGCCGAATATTTTTATTTAGAAGTTAAGNTAAAGAATCCCCTTCTTATTTTTTAAACTTTTTTAAAAAATTTGTATTATTTTGAACTTTTTTATAAATATTTTTGTAATATTATAATAAAATAAATAAATAATATATAAAATAATTTTAAAAGTTATGAAAATAAATATAAAAAGTTGTCAAAAATATAATTTTATTCATGTTAAAGATTTTTGCTTATTAAAATTTCTTTATAAAAATTTTCGTATATCTTTGAAAATTTTATATAAATTTTACATAAAATATATATAATTTTTATATAAATTTTTGTAACGTATTATAATTTCATATTGGCTGATTATAAAAATTGACTGATTTTTTGTTATACAAAATTTTTTTTTATTTACCTCTTAATAAAGTTAATAAAACTTATTGATAACAGATTTTGACTACTAAGTAAAGTTGTTCTTTTGGAGTAAAGTAAACAAAATAAAAAAAAAAATAAGATAAAATAATATTATTAAACCTTTTAAGAAAGAAATAAAACAAATTTCCGCAGGGTAAGGGGGTTGGATTGATGGGTTAAAGTCAGGTTTTATGAGTTGACAAATACTTATTAACAGGTCTACTTATATTTAAACTCTTATTTACTTAATAAAATATTTTTAAAAATTACAAATATATGTAAAATTTTGTGCCGAATATTTTTATTTAGAAGTTAAGAAGTAGTTTCCTTAATAAAATATTGAGATTTTTTTGATTTTTAAATTTCTTCGAAAAAATAAATAAAATTATAATTGACTGAGAAGATATCACCTGATTTAAAATTTTAAGACTTTCGCAATTAGCCCATATGTCTAATGTTTTATTTTGAAAATTTCCAAAAAATTATTTCGAAGATTTTTATGGGTGTCATAATTCTCTGTAAAAATTATGGATCATAAAAATTATATAATATTATATATATAAAAATTTCCTAATGCATAAATTAATAGATATATAAAGAATAAGTTTTTATTTAAGTTTGAACTTTAGTTAAACTTAACTTTAAGTTAGTTTTAGTTTTTAAGTTAACTTTTGAGTTAAAGAATAACTTAGTAAATTGAGTTCAGATATATTCTAATTTGAAAATAGTAATAAATTGATAATAAAATCTTGGTGACATAATATTATAATTTATATATTGGTAATTTTTTTAAATGTAAACCTTCTTAATATTTTATTTTGATAACCTTCGAATATCTCTAACATAAATATAATATTTACGAAGGTTATTAATATTGAAAACTTTCATTTTTATTAATAAAATATAATATTGCAAAAGTTATTAATATTGATAATTTTTAATAATTTTTATTTTATTATAAAAAATATAATATTTATAAAGGTTATTAGTCAAATAATCTTCAATAACTTTTGAAAATAAAATTATTTCAATAACTTTTGTTATAAAAAATTTTCTGATATATTTTAATAATATTATTTTTAGTAAATAATAATTTTTTTTATTTATTGAGAATTTAATATCAAAGAATTAGTTTCTTTATTATCTTTGTGATATGTAAAATTTGTTCTTTATAATCTTTATTAAAATTTTATTCTATTTTTTTTAAATAAAATCTTATATTTAAATCTTTTATAATGGTATTTATTTACAAACTTTTTAACTATAGCATATTACATATAAGTACTGTATAATTTTTATACTTAGTTTTTCTCTACTTTAATTATTATTTTTTATTTTTTTTAAAAAATATTTACAGATTGAAATATTAAAAATCAAATACCTATCATATACCTATTGAATACCTAACGGGTGTCTAATTTCGAGTATCCAATAGGTTCTTGATATATCACCGATAGTCTTTATCGAGTATTCGATATGTCATATCATACACCTATTAGGTATTTGATATATCATATTATATATATATCATACATATATTAGATACTCAATATATTATATCTAATAGGTGTTCGATATGTGTATGATATATGTACAATATGACATATTGAATATCTAATAGGTTTTAAACGACTAGTGAGGCATTAAATATCTAATAGGTATACAATATGGTACTATCGATAACATATCAGGAACTTATTAGGTACTTGAAATTAGAAACCTGTTAGGTATCCAATAGGTATATAATAGGTACCTGATTTTTAATATTTTGACCTGTGATTATTGATCAAATGAAAAAAAATAGGATGGTTTTATTATGAATAGGATTCCAATTAATAGTTAAATTTGTTAAGATTTATTAAGTATAGGCAGTTGATTTTTTTTGATTTATGAATAAGAATTTCTAATTTATGAATTTTTGTTTATTCAACCAGTGTATAAATAGGTTAACAATATATATTGGGTACTCGATAATTTTATAAGAAATATATATATATTTAAAAAATACTTAAAATATAATTAAAATATTATTGAAATATTATTATAATATATATTACTATATTTAAAAGTTCACTCTTTAAAATTAATATTATTAATAATACCAATATTTCAAATTATATTTGTATGCAAAATTACTTATTATATAAAATCAAAATAATTATAAAAAAAAAAAACTTTAAAATAATTTTTTATAAAATTTTAAAACTGGATTTAAATTCTTTAATTAAAAATACATTAAATTAAATATTTATTTATTTTTATATATAGAAAAAATATAGTTAAAAATCAAAAAAGACAATATTTTAAAAATTGATTATACATATTGTTCAAATCCAAATCACAAATTAGTTATATAATGTCCCAAATTCCAAGCAATTTGAATAATATGTATAAACTATACATGTTCAAATTATTTTTGATATAGTAAAATAATTTGGAATTTAGAATTTGATATTTTTTTCTATAATAATTTAATAATAATTTGGAATTTTGAAAAATAATTTGATAAATTAAATCAAATATTGTAATTAAAAATATTTGAAGTTTTTTTATTTTTTTACTTTTTCAAAAATAATTTATTATTTAAATAGAAACCTTTTTTTTATAATTGCGCGCTTTAATAGTAATCCTAAAATAATGTTTCCGGTCCAATATCTCCACTGTATTTTTTTTTACAAATTTTTAGTTAATAATTTAATCGGACAAATCTCACACGGCAAGAAAACTTTTTTTAAAACTATTTAGCCTGAATCACATCATTATCTTATATAGTAATTAATGAATCTCTGAATACCAAATATCTCATAATCTGTTTTAAGAAGACACATTGAAGTGATACGATTTTTTCTCAATCAGTTTTTTAATAAAGATTTGGTTAAATGATTGTTCGAATCAAGAATAAGGTTAATGCAATTATTCCAGATCATTTATTTAAATATATCAATCAATTAAAATCCTTAACGCTAGCCATAAAAAATTCTCCGGAAATGTAACTCAACAATACGACACGCACAAAAAAAAGAATTTATAAATTTTCATCAAAAAAAATACATTTAATGTATGAATATTCATTTATTGTAGATGAAAAATTGGTTTTTTTTTATAAAAAAAAAAAGTTAAAATATTTACATTGATGTGTTGAATTTTTTTTTTTTTTTTTCAGATATAATAAAATTTTTTTTGAATTTGATTGGCGTTCATATATATATATATATATATATATATAAATTGACTGAAACTATATAATGTATTATTGAAGCTGACTATTTTGTAAAAATGCTACANTATTTTTTTACTTTTTCAAAAATAATTTATTATTTAAATAGAAACCTTTTTTTTATAATTGCGCGCTTTAATAGTAATCCTAAAATAATGTTTCCGGTCCAATATCTCCACTGTATTTTTTTTTACAAATTTTTAGTTAATAATTTAATCGGACAAATCTCACACGGCAAGAAAACTTTTTTTAAAACTATTTAGCCTGAATCACATCATTATCTTATATAGTAATTAATGAATCTCTGAATACCAAATATCTCATAATCTGTTTTAAGAAGACACATTGAAGTGATACGATTTTTTCTCAATCAGTTTTTTAATAAAGATTTGGTTAAATGATTGTTCGAATCAAGAATAAGGTTAATGCAATTATTCCAGATCATTTATTTAAATATATCAATCAATTAAAATCCTTAACGCTAGCCATAAAAAATTCTCCGGAAATGTAACTCAACAATACGACACGCACAAAAAAAAGAATTTATAAATTTTCATCAAAAAAAATACATTTAATGTATGAATATTCATTTATTGTAGATGAAAAATTGGTTTTTTTTTATAAAAAAAAAAAGTTAAAATATTTACATTGATGTGTTGAATTTTTTTTTTTTTTTTTCAGATATAATAAAATTTTTTTTGAATTTGATTGGCGTTCATATATATATATATATATATATATATAAATTGACTGAAACTATATAATGTATTATTGAAGCTGACTATTTTGTAAAAATGCTACAATTCTATATTATTATTGTTAAAAAAAAATTAATGTATCTTGAAATTTAAAAAATAATGAAAATATATAGACAAATTGTGTTGATTTGGGGGGTTTTTTTTTATAATTTTTTAATAATTTTTTTTAAAAAAATTTTTTTTTTTGTATCTCTCTCAAAAACCTATACCATAAAGAAGAAAATATTCACAATATAAATAAATGGAATCATATTGTCTCTCTCATAACCGTTCCTCTTACTTTCCTATAAATTAAACATTTCCCGATGAAATAACAGTTACTTCAAATTTTCGACCATGTTTACTACTACAATGACGACTTAGTGTAGTAGATGATGATAATGTATTAATATTAATATTATTTGTTCCGGGACTTGAAGCCAAACTACTTATAGTGGACGCGGGTGAAGAAGCAGCTTCCGAAGAAGAACTACTTGAACCCGAACTACTTCTTGTTGAAGAATTTGAACACCATTCAACTTCAAATTTTCTACCTGTATGTGAACTTATTGTAGTATGTGGTTCGTGATGATGTAAAGCTAATTTTGATGATGGTGATGGAGATGAAGAATTATTATTATTATTATTGTTGTTATTGTTGTTGTTGTTATGAGAAGGAGGATTTGATATTACGGGAGAAGAATCATGTTTTCTTGAATATGAAGTAACTTCTTGATGCATATTAACCATCGATGATCTCTGTCTCGAGATGGCACTTGATTTATTATTGATATTTGAGAAAGGACGTGACTTATTATTATTGTTATTGTTATGGTGGTTGACAAAGTTGTGGTGATGATGGTTGTGGTGGTTGTGGTTGTGGTGGTTATGGTGGTTATAATTATTATTATTATAATAATTATTGTAATAATTATTGTAATAATTATTATTATTATTATTATTATCACTTTTTGATCGATTGTGGATGTTCATTAAATTTGGTGATGATGCGGATGTAGGAAGGCCAGATCTACACGGTTTTGGTGTATAAACAGCTGAAGCCACCGCTCTAGATGAGTTGGTATTGTTGTTGTGGGTGATGGAGGAGGAAGAAGATTTATTTATAAGGTTAATATTGTTTGAATTGTGGTTAAAATTATTATTAATGGACTTGTTGTTCAGTGATGGTAAAGAACGTCTAGATGAAGAAGAAATCGAAGAGGGCTGTGAATAAAATGAACGTCTGCGATTATTGTTATTGTTATTATTGTTATTGTTATTATTGTTATTATTATTATTGTTATTATTATTGTTATTATTATTGAGATTAGATCGAGAGGATATACTTGAAGACCATGAATTTTGTGGTGGTTGTGATAATATAAAAGATTGATTACTTAATTTTCTATTCACTTTTTGATGTCGAATAGGTATCGATATTGGGGTGGTGCAATTATTCATTTCGTGATGATGATTATAATAATATGATGATAATGATGATAATGATGATGATGATGATGATGATGGAATTGGTATTATTGATTCTTCTTCTGGTGGTAAAACAGGATGAGGTCCACCAGTTAAAGAATATTTACAGGGTTTTTGTAAACAATGACATTGATCAAACATTATAGTATTAAAATCTTCACTTTCACGAACGATAGTGAACCTTCCAACTTGACGTAATACTTCGGCTTCTTTAGTTTTATGCCTAGGAGTTTGTGCACATTCTTCAAAGATTGAAGTAGCTTTATGATTATGATGTTGAGAATCTTTTAATAAAGTTTCTCTGGTTTGTTCATCATCATCATAGATATCATCATAATTTGATGTTGATGTTGATGTTGATGATGTTGTTGTTGATGTTGTTGTTGTTGTTGTTGAATTAACCGCAACTAAATCAACATGTCTTTTTAATAAACCAGAATTAATTGAATTAATTGAATTAATTTTTCCATCTATTAAATTCTTTTCATCACCATCATTGGAATCATCGGAATCATCGGAATCATTGAAATCATTAGAATGATGAATTGATTTTATTATTAAATCATCATCAACCTTTTCAATCTTTTCAACCTTTTTCGTTTGATGATGATCTTTCACTATAATAGATCGATTGTTATTATCATTATTGTTATCATCCTCACCATCATCTTCATCATCATCATCATCATTATTATTATTATTGGATTCATCTTGTTCATTCCATTTGAGAAACGTTTGTTGAAGTCGAAGAATCATTGTTTTAAACCATACCGGTTTTTTATTAATAAACTTGGAACTACTATTACTATTTCGACGATTACGATCAACGTCTAAAGAGCAAGCTCTCCTTTCAAGGAACATGGGACTTGTTTTTTCAAGTTTTATTATCATTTCATTATTTGAATTATAATTCTCTTTAAAAGAACTTCCTCGTGTTTCGATAGAAAGTGAAATATTGTTAATATTAAAATTATTATTATTATTATTGGTGGTGGTGGAGGCGACGGCGGCGGTGGTAGTGGCGTTGTTAGAAATGATAGGAATTGCAGGTAGAATTTTTAATTCATTTTTATTACTTATCAAAGGTGTAGTTAATGAAGAACTCTTTAGAAAAGTGAAGGAACTATTTCCTGAGAGTGATAAAGGCATGGAAGAGAGAGATCGATATTAAATGGAAGAAAGATCGATATTAAACAACGTCGATAGATGTGAATATATATATATATATATATATATATATATATT
>PQFF01000052.1:30157-71645 GCA_003547095.1 Diversispora epigaea | reverse complement strand
CTATATATATATATATATATATATATATATATATATATATATATATATTGAGTATTATGTAAGTATCGCAAATATTATGGGATATATATCATATATATTTTGATAGACAAAATAATTAGTTGACGTTTTTTTGGTGGGTTGATAAAAGTGTTTGTTGATAAAAGTTGGTATGTTGTTAGTAATGAATTGAATATTGTTGGTGGTGGTGTGTAAATAGAGTTGAAAAAGAAAGGTTATTATTATTAGATTATTATTATTATTATTGTTTGTTGTTGTTTTGGTGGGTGGTTGGTTGGTATATTATTACAAATATTACAAATATATATTAATAAATAAATAAAAATAAAATGAAATAAAAAAAATAAAATAAAAAAATAAAATAAATCTAGAAATAATACAAAAAAAGTATTATCTTAAAGAATTTAAAATATTTTTTTGTTTCGTTCAACGAAAAAAATCTTATATATAATAAACTTGCTGCGTGTCAAAGAGGACAAATAATCTTAATAATAAAAAATAAAATAAAAATATTATTACTAATATTATTATTATTATTATTATTATTATTATTATTATTATTACTATTAAATTTTATGTTTTTTAGATGATTTTCGTTTTACGTCCGTTCGTACGATAAGAAATAGGGAATAAGTTATAAATACAAAAAACTTGAAAACCCGTTCTCCATGGTATCAAAATGTCAGGTTATTATATATAAATGAAAAAAAAAGATTTTCTGGACTAAAATGACAGCGAGTTTACTAGAAGAAGAAGTCGCCTGTGAAAAAAAAGGGAGTAGTGATAATAATAATAATAATAGTCTAAACGAAGGTTTTTTCCTTTTTTAATTTTTTTTTTTTATTAAAGAAAAACTAACGATAATTACGATATGTTTCTTTCAAAGGTTTTTTCAGAGTCGTTGTCGTCCTTTAAATTTTTTCTTTTTTATAAAGTAGCTTTCAAGAACATTAAAAAAGATAAAATGCGACTTCTCTTTTTTTTTTTAAAAAAAAAAAAGTTGAACCGACACTAAAGAAAACCAGTTTTATATAAAAATTTAAAATTGAACTTATATATCATGAGAGTTTTAATTAAGTAAAGTACAGCAGAGAAAAAATTATATGTTGAGATAAAGTAAGATTATATAAAAAAAAACCTTTTATTATAATAATTATAATAATTATAATTATAATAAAATGAGGTGATAGATAGATAGGTAAAAAAAAAAGATAATTAAATATACAATTAATAAATTTAAATTATTAATTTATTCTTTTACTTGAGCGAAATTGATGAAATTGATGAAATTGATATTGTGTGTAAAGAAAAAAAAAATCGATGAATTTTTTGGGTGGCATTTTATTATTATTTTTTTCAAACTGATAAACATAATGATTTATTTAGTTATATTTTTTATATTTATTTATTTATTTATTTAAAATAAATAAGTAAAATAAAGCATTTTTCTTGAGATACAACATATTTTTTATTCATTCAATAGGATTAGGTGCGTTATAAATTATAAATTATATAAAATATATATATAATAAATGTATATATAATAAATGTATAAATAAATAAATATATATATAAATAAATAAATATATAATAAAATAAATGAAAGGAAATTTCAGGGGTCTATGAATGGTGGTTCTGGGACAACAACTAAATCAACTGATAAGTCATAAATTTTTTATTAACATTTTCTCTTGTTAAAATGGTTAAATGAGTAATAAATATTTCTTTGCTATTTTTATAATTACTAATAATAGATCAAAAATTATTAACTGGATTTATTACTATTATTAATTATTAATTATTATTATTATTATTTAATCATAGATTATTAATTCTAATTATCAATAAAATAAAGTTTTTTTTAAATCAAATGCAGAAAAAATATATGAATCAAATATTATTATAATAAATAATAAAAAATACTTTAATTTTGAAAAATACATCATTACCATTATTATTATTATTATTATTATTATTATTATTATTATTATTATTATTATTATTATTATTATTATTATTATTATTATTATTATTATTATTATTATTATTATTATTGTTATTATTTTTCCTTAAGAAATATTAAAATTTGAAACATAACAAAATAAAAAAGAATTGTGGAGAATTGTGGAGAATGTGGAACTGTTGTGAAACTTCTAAAACAGCAAGATTTGAACCCATGAAACTTTTTGTTACCCCATATAAACTTATATGATGATATAAGTAACCACATTTATTCATATCTATTTTATTTTTATTTATCTATTTTATTTTATTTTTTTTATATATTTATTTATATTGTAATACTTGTAACATAATATAGTCAAAATACTGTAATACTTGTAATGTTGTATATTTAATTTAGAGCATTATCAACGCATTATCAATTTATTTATTTATTATTTTGAGGCTGCAGCATTTCCTTTCTTCATTTCATTTCTTGTATTGTATGATATTGGTTTGTAATCACTTTTACAATAAAATAATAATATATAATATATTATATATACTATATAAATAGATATAGGTAGATAGATAAACACATATATATGTATACATGTTAAAAGATTTTACAATAATATCGATTTCATTTTTTATTAATGACTCAATGAATGAAATGAAGACGATGACGAAATAGGGAGAATATATTAAGAAATACTAATGAAAAGTGTCGAAATTATTATTTTGTACGTAATAACATTTTAACGTGATAAAGTTAATTAAAGAAAAACTTTATTATCGTTGTTTAATCTTTGTTCTTGTTGTTGGCGGTTTATTATTATTATTATTATTATTATTATTATTACTATTACCAGAAAATATTATTTGTTCACGAAAATACAATATTTGGTATTTTTAACTCATCTGTTCACAAAAAAAATGTAAATGTGAAATATGTGAAATGCTATTTAATTATNATATTACAAATATATATTAATAAATAAATAAAAATAAAATGAAATAAAAAAAATAAAATAAAAAAATAAAATAAATCTAGAAATAATACAAAAAAAGTATTATCTTAAAGAATTTAAAATATTTTTTTGTTTCGTTCAACGAAAAAAATCTTATATATAATAAACTTGCTGCGTGTCAAAGAGGACAAATAATCTTAATAATAAAAAATAAAATAAAAATATTATTACTAATATTATTATTATTATTATTATTATTATTATTATTACTATTACCAGAAAATATTATTTGTTCACGAAAATACAATATTTGGTATTTTTAACTCATCTGTTCACAAAAAAAATGTAAATGTGAAATATGTGAAATGCTATTTAATTATTGTTTTTTGTTTTATAATTATCTCTTTTGATGTACGTATTATTATTGAATTATAATTTCTTTAAAATTTTCACTCTGCATTCCCAGAATGGGTTACATAACTTAAGTTTAACCATATGTAAATTTAACACACATTTTAACACATTTTAACACATTTTCACATTTCAACACATAATTTAATTAATGTAAATTTAAAACACATAAATTTAAACATAGGTTTAAACACAAATTAATCGACATGAAAAGCATAAACAAAAAACGAAGAGCTGTCATCGCTTGCAATACGGACCCACACTTTTTGATTAGTTAAATATAATAATGTTTTATCCCGATTCTAGCGTATTATATTAATTATTATTATTTATTTATTTATTTATTTATTATTATTATTATTATTATTATTATTATTATTATTATTATTATTATTAGAATTTGATTTGTAAGTAATAAACTATTTTTTTATGGTGCATACATATACCTAAAATTTTTAATTAAACTATTATGAATTTTATAAATTTTGAATTTTGATTGATTGATTTATTATATATTGATATATATATGGTTACAAATTTACATATTGAGATGTATATGGTTACATATTGATACTACGAAAAGAAGTATGGATGGATTTTACGGTGTATTTAAATAATGATGACTCCGAGAGAGAAAGGATTAACTATTACTAAAAATAGAGAATATTCGTTATTGGTTTTCTTAGTTTAGTAATGATGTATTTTTATTATTATTTTATTTTTCAATTCATTTTTTTTTTTTTTTAAAAAAAAAAAAAATGAATTGAAAAATAAAATAATAATATATAATATATTATATATTATTATTTTATTTTTCAATTCATTTTTTTTTTTTTTTAAAAAAAAAAAAGATTTTGACAGATAAAAAAGATAATATTTGATATATTTGATACGATATATGTACAGTGGATCGATGTCATAAATGAAATTGATTGCTTAGATGTGAGTTAAATATTTCTTAAAATGTAATTTTTGATTGTTGTTACGCATTTTATCAAAGATCTAAATGTGAAAAATGTGAAAAATGTGAAAAATATGAAATTATTGGCAAGATCAGTTCATAAATAACTTATATACGTTATTATAATACAAATACTATTAGAATTATTTGATTTATATTATTACTACTAATTACAGAATTATTAGAACTTGACTTATATTATTAAAAAATGAATTAAAAAAAATTAAAAATCATTAAAAATCATTAAAAATTTCAGATATTGCGCAAAAAAAGAAAAAGAAAAAAAAAGATGGCGCACATGTAACTTTAAAAGAGGAAGCAACTTGATCCAAAAAAATCACAAGGAATTTCTATTTAAATATTCTCAGTACTAACAATAAGCATTAAAATCAGCACTGTAATAACTATAATAACTATAATATCACATTTTAACACTCTTCATCTCTTCATCTTATCAATTCAATAACTATAACATAAATTATAATTTAATTTATTTAATTTATAAAATACTGGCATCGTTACACGTTCATTCATAAATAAATAAGTCAAAGTAGTAGATGATCATTTCACACTGTGAATTTGAATAAAGATAAAGATAAGATGATGTTGAAGAAAAAAAAACTTCCTAATTTAAAAAAATTATTAATCGTTCGAATATTATATTTTTTAGAATCTTGTGTAAGATCTTGATTCCATTAGATAATATATTTATTTACTGGCAAGCGAACAATTTTTACTTACTGGTCGTATTATTTTTTTCATTACCATTAGCATTCCCGTCAATATTTGACCATTACCAATGCTAGATATTGCTTCATACAATTATTTTTCATGCAATATTGTTGACCACTTAAAAAACTGTGAAACTAAGTTCCTATCTTTCAGTATATCTTTCAGAATGTATCGTGAAAATATCTAATTTTATTTACACGGTATCATCAAATTTCATTAACCATATTAATCAAAATATCAAAAACTATACTAAACTATATTTAACTATTTTATTCGATTATATTTGATTATATTTGATTATATTTGATTATATGCTACTAACAAAACTATACTATACCAAAAAATTATATTAAAATCATTATGCAAAAATTATACTAACCTATTCATTATTACATATTATTACATATTATTATTACATATTATTGTTGCATTAAACTATATTCTATTTTAAACTATATTAAACTATGCTAAATTAACTCTTATCATATAAAAATCTTATCTCTTTATTGACTTACCTGCTTACATGATCAGATGATTTCTCATTAAATGCAAACAAATAAAAATGCAATGTTACTCATTTCTATTTATTGCATATTTATGTTAATTTATTATATTATATTTATTACATTACATTATATTATTACATTATATATATAGTATATATATTACATTATATTTTATTATATTATATTTTATTAAGTTAAACCTTTTATATTCCGTAAAAATGGTAAAAAATGCAGGCTTGATGCAGGCATTGCGGGTGAAGTTTAATAATTTCTGGAATTCTAATAATAAAAAAAATAATTTTTGATTTTAAACATTTTATCAATCTCTTATTCCAAAAATAAATTAAAAAAAATAATAATAAATAAATAAATAAATAAATAATAATAATAATAGATAAACCTGCATTATTTTAAAAAAAACAAACATTCCATTCAAGGAAAGAAAAAAAAATTGTTATCAAAAGGATTATAATCATTATTTATAAATCATCATTCTTTATAGAATCATTATGTAGCAACAAAACAAACAAGCTGATAAGATATAGATAGATTGAGAGAGATATATATTAATTAATAACTACTGACACCAGATTGTTTTATGTTTCCATGGATCTTCCTGAATTGAACTTCTTGCTTGAATCTTCTTGAACAATCTTTGTCTTAATAATATTTAAGATATTTTAATGTACAATGAATACATAAATATATATATATACATATATATATATATATAACAAGTAAAGAATATTATATAATCACTGTTTATTTAGGCGTTCTTGCTTTCTTACATATAACGTTACAATATTACAATATTTATTTACCATAATTGTTACCATAAAACCATATTTATATCTGATATTTTTTTTTTCTTTTTTATTTATTTGACCAGTAGTAAAATTTAGAAAGTAATTGTAATTATTTTAGTATCATTATTTAATTTATTATTATTTATTATTATTATTACTATTATTATTATTATTATTATTATTATTGTTATTATTATTATTATTATTATTGTCAATATTATTTATTATTTAGGTATCATCATTCTCAATATTATTATTATTATATTTTATTATTATCATCTAGTGTCTATTATCTAAACAAGGTAAATTTTTAGTAAAACTGCATAAATATTGTATTACTTCTCTATAAACTCAAATATAGTTTTATCCTACCGTTTTTATTACATACAGTAATAGTAGTTATTTGGATAACTATTGGGTAGTATTGAGTAATATTAAGTAGTGCATCGTGAGTGTATCGTGAGTGTATTATGTCAAAAGATAAAGATTAAAAGTGGATGCGCAAGATGCGTTTTCTTGATTGTGTGTGTGTTAAAATATGTTGTCCCTTGAGAAATTTAATTTATTCACCAATAAAATTTCTATTCTTAAATTAGCTTCGATTTTACATCTATTACATTCCTTACATTCTTTTTTTAATATTTTCTTTTAGGTTTCTTTTTAATTATTTTTAATTTTTACTTTTTATTCTTGCGATGTACACAGTTTCAATATGTACATAAATATTCTCGATTTGTCATTATTGTTTTAGAACAATAAAGTTTTATTCGAATGCGTTAGTATCATTTAAAAACAAAGATATTTACCACGATCACATGTTTAAACATGCTTAAGTGTATCAGAAAATGCCGAAAGTTTTGCCACTAGCTTCTGTTTTTCTTTTTTTTCTTTTTTTTCTTATTGATGTTGTTTTACAGTTTCTGGTTTTAAATGATGAGAGTGATTGAATGAATGTGAATGTGAATGTGAATATATATATAATAATTATTATTATTATCTGTTAATGTGATGAATGAATAAATAAATAAACAATGATGATGAATGAATGAATGGATGAATGTGTAATAGTGATAAGGAAACTTTCGAGAAAAAGAATTCGAATTCTTTCATTTATTCTATATGTAATTTCTTAGAATTTATATTTTATTATCTTAAATATTTATAATAATTATATATTAATAATAATTATATATTTATAATAATTATATATTTATAATAATTATTTATAATAATTATATATTTATAATAATTATATATTTATAATAATTATATATTTATAATAATTATATATTTATAATAATTAATCTCATAATCATTATCATCATTACTATTATAAATCATAAAGACCCACGAAAATAGGATAATAAATTAAAGACTCCCTGGCGTATTAAAAATAGAAAATTATGTGAGAAAACAATATTAATTCTTGTTTCGAACGAACGAATAGAAATTACGAATCAAAAAAAAATTTACCATAATCGATAAGTAATAAACTTGATAATAACTTGATATAATAACTCGATAATAACAATTCCAAATTTTCATTTACACATACATTCAGACAAAAAAAATTATATTACCATCCTTAGAGGAAAACCAAAAAAGAGAAAAAATGTGAGAAAGAGAAAAAGAAAAAGAGAGATGAAAGAAATTTAACATTAACATTAATAATATATTAATGATTTCCAATAATAATAATAATAATAATAATAGTAATAATAACAAATAATAATAATAATAATAATTAAATTTGGGATAAAATATTATTAACAACAGATAGGATAAAAAATAATTATTTTAGATTAAGGCAGGCGACTTGAACAATCAATCAATCAAAAATAATACAACCATTTAATAAAAGTAATTAAAAGTAATTATTGTTTATTATAAAACAAGCATCATACAACATTTAGAACATTTAAAGATCATCATTCTCTCTCTCTCTTTGAAAGAAAGATAAATGGGTTAGTTTTTTTTTTTTTAAAAAAAAAATGAATATTTAGAATTACAGAATTTATAAAGAGAAGATTTCAAGGAATTACATTTATTTTGAAGTTTAGTAAGATAGATTGATGATCGTTATCAAAACGAAGTTCAGTAATCATTTACACATGCTTTCCATGAAGAACCCCTAGAAGGTGGCTTTGTATTGTCGATCAAATTGGGGAGTTATACACAATTTGTAATGGAATTTTCAATAATTATTTTTTTTTTAAAAAACATTTTCCCGAATTTGTAATTCACATGGACTATTGCTTTACTGATTGCAACCGCTTCTTTTATTAAAATATAAGCATCATTTATCCAGTCACCGACCGAATACGGTTAAAGGAGTAAATATGTCCATCATTTCATTGTTTCAAGAATTCGATTGCTCCTTGTGATGTCGCCAAAACCATACGTGCAGGACTCGTAGTAATATCTAGAGGTATGAAAATTGACGTTCCTATGGAGGATGATCAGCCGGTAATTTTCAGGTCACGTCCGACACGTAATGAATTCACTTTGGAGGCGTGTTCGGGAGCAGGGGTGCAATGTAATGATATACGATCGAAACTTTGAAAATCGTAAAAAATAGAGTTGTTGTAGAACTAGTGCGTACTATCGAAGTAAGTTATTTTCACTAACAATACTGGTATATTGGCGGGCGTTAAATCTCTGGATATGACTATGACCCAATAGTAACGACTGCAATCAAACGTAATTGGATAGTTGAAACATGGTTCTGGAATAATTGTTGTCGTGTTTAAAGCAAGTCACATGAGCTGTTCGGAACATCATCCAACTTACAAAAAGTTTACCTTAAAGTATAGAAATTTCTTTTGTCAAATATACCAGATTCTCAAGTTCAATAATTATCAACGAATACGTAAATAAGTTCGGTATTTATTAACGGGGGAGTTGGGTATAGAAAAGTACTTCCCTGTTTTTCATTAGTCGTTGGTAGTAGATTTATTTGAGTGCGGTATTACATATATGTCGGAGTAGGAATGGAACTTGAGTATATACAGAGAGAACGTAAAGATTATCAATTTGCTTATCCTAATTTACTTTCGTTGAACCGACCGACTTGCTTTCAAGAATGCAAATCGTTGAACAGGGCTCGCATTATTTGCAAAAGCGCTGATAAATGGAACGAGCTAATCTGATAATCACGCATCCATTACCATGTATTGTTACGCAATCGATCATCCGCATACTGTATTTTTTTTCTAAAAAAAAATTTTAATTAACCCGGTTCCTTAACTTTTTTAAACCTAGCTTTGCGGATAATTCTTCAAGCACCAGATCGGTACCATAAGTAAGTATCAATTTGAACATAATCTAAGCCGGTATATATATATATATATATATTCTGTTGCCTATTCACTTAATTACATGAACATCTTTCCACGACTGAAAGTTACCCATTCCACACCACCATCCTGAGATAATATTCGGATGATGATTAAACTAAAGATGACTAAAGATGATTAAAGTTAATTATANATATGTCGGAGTAGGAATGGAACTTGAGTATATACAGAGAGAACGTAAAGATTATCAATTTGCTTATCCTAATTTACTTTCGTTGAACCGACCGACTTGCTTTCAAGAATGCAAATCGTTGAACAGGGCTCGCATTATTTGCAAAAGCGCTGATAAATGGAACGAGCTAATCTGATAATCACGCATCCATTACCATGTATTGTTACGCAATCGATCATCCGCATACTGTATTTTTTTTCTAAAAAAAAATTTTAATTAACCCGGTTCCTTAACTTTTTTAAACCTAGCTTTGCGGATAATTCTTCAAGCACCAGATCGGTACCATAAGTAAGTATCAATTTGAACATAATCTAAGCCGGTATATATATATATATATATATTCTGTTGCCTATTCACTTAATTACATGAACATCTTTCCACGACTGAAAGTTACCCATTCCACACCACCATCCTGAGATAATATTCGGATGATGATTAAACTAAAGATGACTAAAGATGATTAAAGTTAATTATACTCTAATTCTATTGACAAATTTGTGTTTCTTTTTTCCTTATCTTTTAATATATAATTTAGGTATATACTACAACAATCTATAACAGAATGGGAAGAGTATTACTAAATCGAGATTAATTTTATTGTTTAAAAAAAAATAATTTATATTAGACTAATGATCTACATTGCAGCAAAGTTAGTTATCCCGAATAAACAATTTATTTCTTTATAAAAAAAACTGCTAAAGCAAAATTTCCTACCAGATATTTCCAACTGGTTTTTCATTTATTTATTTATTAAGTACTTTAAAAATTATTGATTAAGCTTTACTTTTATGGCAGTTATTAAACCCGCATTATTACGTATTATATTATTATTAAATTATTATTAAATATATTAAACCGATTCGTGCTACAAGGAGTCATAATGAAAATCACCACTAGAATAATAGATTAATTAAATTCTTAAAACTATTATGTCATAAAGATGTCATAGATTTTATATGATGTCATAGATTTCAGAGAAGAAAGAAATATTTAACTTATTATTATCTGTCTGTTATCATAATATGTATTGATAATAATAGAATTTTATCTCCTATTAAATATAGTTTATTATAGCAAATAAATTTAACCATTATATTGTTGTTTGTGTTGAGAATATTTTATTTTGTTGTTCAAGTTAATTTACTCTTTATTAATAAAACTTATTATATAGTTATTTCGTAAATTTTTATTATTGTTTCATAATTATGAATTAATTCCTTTTCAGGGGAAAAGGTAAAAAAATGAATCTAATGAATAATATATTTATAGATAACAAGGACATACATATCTGTTCAAATCGGTTAATCAAAAGAGGTATTTACTAGTAGTAATAACTGACTGTAATAATATAACAGCAATAGAAATACAACAGCAATAATAATACTAATAATATATAATAATACTGTCAGGTGGTTGATTTCAATAATACAGATTTGTTATCTCTACTTATCGTAAAATGTGTTGATAAATTTAATTTCTGATTTTGAAGAAAATAATAATTGTCTTGTAATTTCTGATAGATGAATCAAATATTATCTATCTTATTTCTAATTTCTTTTTTTCATAAATTTGAAAGCAGTGATATGAGCAAGATAAATTCACATTAGTCGATCTTTAATAAAGATATAAAACTTCTAATTTATATTTATTCATTAACTTTAACAAGAATCTAATGTGCAAATAAAGTGATGTTATGATGTTACGGGAAAAGTCACGCAAGAAATAAAAAGAGAAAGAATATATTGATCACAAAAGATAGGGGTTACCAAAACTTTTATTTACTTTTAGTAATATTTTTAACTTTTTGTAATATTTTATTATGGTTAAATTGATGTTTGTTTCGTAATAATACTATTCAGCCATTGTCACTAAATTACGCATCGATTTCGAAATAATTCTTTTGAATTTTATATAAAAAATTTTCTTATTAAAGAAAAATTTCATTCTAAAATTTAATAAACATTCATATAAAATGAAACTTTTTACACACACATTACCCTTCTCGAATGTTTTATTGCAATGAGATTGTTTTAATTTTAATCCTTGAAAAGAAAAAGAAAAAGGTTAATAAGACCTAAAAAAATTTTAATCCGTATGATAAAATTGTTTTAAACATATTTAGATAATAATTCACATGTAAATAATTACATGTAAATTTATATGTAAATATATATTTCTTTGAAGAAATGCTAGAACGAAAAAGAATACCTTCACGTGATATTAATTCGCGTAATTGAAAATAGAATGACTTTGATCTATTAGCATGAATACCGATGACGATATAGGGTAATATAAATATTTTACAATTTCTCGTCTAGGCCTTGGACGGGGACCTCGCCTCCTTAGCCCTTGGTTAAAGTGACAGTACAAATTCCTCTCTTGGCATTTATCACATTTTGGGACCAGAACATTTCACTTTTTTTTGTTGACAATTTTTACATGCAACTATAACTTTTGTTCTTGTAGAATACATGAATAATTAATAATAATAATAGAAATATATAAAAATATATATATATAAAAAGAATTATTATATTTAAAATAATATAATATTATAATTCTAGACCTAAAAATTATTCGACATAAAAAGTAAGTTTAAACAGCATAAAAAAAAATGGAAAGATTTGTGAATGATAACCTGTAAATGAAGAGAGATAAAAATTCCAAAACAAGAGAACCAAAAGGAAAGAAGACTTTAATTTTTTTCATTTTTTATGAGGGCATATTTTGTTTTGTTTTTTGGGGGAGGAAAACTCTCAAGACCATAATTGTCCACCATTAAATAAGTAATTTTATCACGTGAGAATTCTCAACGAATCGTTAAGAAGCTGTATCAGAAATGTCGTCGGAATCATATTTTTTGAGACTCAAAGTCATCCCAACGAAAGAAGTAAGAAGTAAGAAATTGTCTGTGACATTACTATTACAAGTAATCTTAGAGCGACAAATACTGTTCTTGACTTTAGCAACAACTCACTCTAAATCTATATCAAATCTAACAGATAAAGAAGAGAAGAGTTATCAAAGAATATTATGAGTCAATGGCTGGTAAAAAGGCAGTAACCAACTGTAAAACAAAAAAAAAAAAGATTATAATAGCAGATAATACTTCATGTTAAGTGTAATTTTCTTGTTTAAATTTCAGTAAAATAAAGCGAGACAATAATATGAATTTGTTTACTTTTAATAATTCAAAAAATAGGATTACTTGTTTTATTTATATATATTTTTTTATATTAAGCATGATAGAATTATGAAAAGTAATTTAGATCATTTAAGTATTAAGAATATATATGAATTAAATATTATAATAAATAAATGTTAGTTCGAAAATTGAAAATAAAAGTCAACTTTTCCTGTTTAGAGAAATAACATTTACGCCATTATGAATTAGACCAATTATCATAGAGTCATTGACACCTTTGTTGAGTTGTCCTGAGACGTAGAAATTTCGTTAGTCGACTCAAACGAATTCATATGGTCGTTGATATTTGTGAAGTTTTATCACCAACAACAGATTTTTTGACATCATTTTGAATATAGTAATTTTAATTATAGAATAACCGATTAATCAATTTGTAAGTCTATTCTATCTATATTTTTTAACTCCTAACATACTTTCTGTCAAATTTAAGATTTTTTCGGCCAATTGCTAATTATTACGTGATTAAAAAAATTTACTGCATACTGTACATATACCTGTATATGACCAATTCTAAATATGGTAAATAATTTAAAAATGAGAGTATTTTTTGTTGAAAAATAAAAGGAACGAATCAAAACCCATTCATCATTCATCATTCATTATTGCCAAGTAAGTAAGTAATTAATTAATTAAACAAGTATAGTATAATTAATAATTCAATCCTTCTTGGAAATTCATTTCAGCCACCTACCAAATAAACGTTACATAATCAAATAAGAATTATGTTTTATTTTACTTTACTTGTCACGTTTTAATAACTTATTCTAGTAAAGTAATTATTTTATGTTGTATAAATGTATTTTTATGTTGTATAAATGTATTTTTATGCTATGGCGAAAGTCAAGAATTTTTTGTCTAAAAAATTTCCGATTCTCTTATCAATTTTCCAAAGAAAGAAAAAAAACCGCGTCTCATCCACATCTCAATAACAAAGATCACCCTTGTCATCTCATAATCTTTACCTCCTTATATCATTTATGTCATGTTCTCTATGACGAATTTTAATTGGAAAAAAAAGGAAAAATTTAACTAATTAATTAGTATATTTGTGTATATGTTTTGAGAATGTTTGGGATCACATGAACAATAAAATATTTTAAAATTACGTTTAACCAGTTAAAATTAGCAATACTCTTAAAATAATACTACTACTTTCGAAACCTCTAAATATTCCGGACAATTAAATTAAATTTCATTCAACTTTCCGCCATAATAGTTTTATGGTCATTCTATTGTTACCCGTGGCCACATCATAATTGACTGTAAGATGATAATATTTAGATGGTATTTTGAACATTTTTGTTTTTTTTTTTTTTTTAAAAAAAAAAAAAAAGAATGAATCATCTTTCATTATTATTACAAGTACTATTATTAATTTTTCCTCTTCCTCAAATCATTTATACTCAAGAGAATAATATTCCCAAGTACAATAATAATAAACAAATTATATTTTCTTCAACATTTAATAATAATGATGATTTATTAGTAACAAATATAAATGAATGTCCAAAATTAAATTCACGTAATAATAATAATTTACCTACAAGTGTACACGATTTACGTCCTGATGATATAAAATTAATATTAGCTTTGGGGGATAGTATTACTACAGCATTTGGCGCAGACGCAAAATGTAAAGATGATGGTGGTGATAATAATTATTTAGAAGAATTATATGAATATCGAGGAGTTAGTTATGCTATGGGTGGTGATGATGGTGCAATAAGTTTGGCAAATTTCTATAAACATTATTCTCCTGAATTAAGAGGTGCATCANTTTTTTTTTTTTTTTTTTTTTTAAAAAAAAAAAAAAAGAATGAATCATCTTTCATTATTATTACAAGTACTATTATTAATTTTTCCTCTTCCTCAAATCATTTATACTCAAGAGAATAATATTCCCAAGTACAATAATAATAAACAAATTATATTTTCTTCAACATTTAATAATAATGATGATTTATTAGTAACAAATATAAATGAATGTCCAAAATTAAATTCACGTAATAATAATAATTTACCTACAAGTGTACACGATTTACGTCCTGATGATATAAAATTAATATTAGCTTTGGGGGATAGTATTACTACAGCATTTGGCGCAGACGCAAAATGTAAAGATGATGGTGGTGATAATAATTATTTAGAAGAATTATATGAATATCGAGGAGTTAGTTATGCTATGGGTGGTGATGATGGTGCAATAAGTTTGGCAAATTTCTATAAACATTATTCTCCTGAATTAAGAGGTGCATCAGTAGGAAATCATATAGTTGAAATTTGTTATGGTATATAAAATATTTTATTAATTCATTTACATTATTTTTCATTTATTATTTTTTTTTTTTTTCATTTGATTTTTTTGAACCTTATTTACATTATGCCTGCCATTATTACAGGAATACTTTGTCCACCAAAACAATATCATCCTGAACTAGACAATCTTAATGCAGCATTGACAGGTGCAATGGTAAAAAATCTTGACTATGAGATTGATTATTTGTTATCTCAATATGAAAAGGAGTCTGAAGAATTTAAAAATTCTTTTAAAGTAATTATAATTTTTAAAGAATCAACGATCCGATATACGATATACATGCGATATACATGATATACGATGTACATATGACATTAACACTTTTATTATTTGCATGTATGTATGTAAGTTTTTAAACTTATTCATAGGATCCAATGACATATGTTTAATTTGTAGTCACAGCATACCTTGGATTACTGAAAAAAAATTCGAAAGATATCTAATGAATGCCATTGAAAAAATTCGATTAAATATTCCCAATGTGATAATAAATATTATGGATGAATTTAATGTGTCTCAAATTTATAATCTTACCAAAGGACAAACAGAATATTGTACTAAATTAGGTGCATTACCAAATTTTGAGTGTGAATGCGCATTTATTGAAGGTTATTACTATTACTATATATCTTTCTCTCTCGTAAGGATTAAATAAATGCACGTCAATATTGTTAATATTGTTAATATTTGCAGGTCCAATAGGAGTCCATAATCGTCGACAGATGGATGAACTTAGTCGTAAATATAACGAAGCAATCAAGAGAATAGTTCAATATTATTCAGAACAACCTAGCAATACATTTGCAGTAATTAATCATCATTTTGAATATAATTTAACTTCTTTTCCAATTGATTCACTTAGTTGTGTTGATTGTTTTCATCCGAGGTAAAAATGAAAAAATTTTTTTTTGTCAATTGTTGATTTTATTTATTATCTGATATTATTACTCTTTTTTTTTTTTTAAAAAAAAAAAAAATAGTACCAAACTTCATCAATTAGTTGCCAAAACTTTATGGAATTCTTTGCCATTTTCATCGCTTGGTCCTAAACTTGTAAATTGGGAATCAGATAAAAAGATTAGGTGTTGGAATGAACAAGATCGTATACGTATTCGTTAATTAGAATTATTATTGTTATTGTTTTATTGTTATTATTATTGTTATTATTATTATTATTTAGTAATTCATTATTATTAGCATTCGTTGTCAATATTCGTTAGTATTTGTTAGTTTTGTCAGATGCCAAGAATTTTTCTCTAAATAAATAAAATAAAATAAGTAAAATAAATATTTTGTGATGATTATCATCCCTATAATAATGAATTTGAAAATTTAGGAAACAAGGATTTTGATGTGCACAACATTTTCTTTTTACCATTTTTAAATTATTGATTAAATGTTATTGGATTGAAAATATTGAAAATAAATTCTTTTTACATATGCATTGATATACCATTGAGAATTCATTTGTTATTATATTTTCGGTGTGACTATATAATTTTAATTTTCTTTTTAAAAAATTAGAATAATTTCAATCATTTAAAAAAAAAACACTTGAATATTTTTTCAAATACTTTCAACGAATACTCAGTGAATATTCGCACATACTCGCACGAATACTTTACGAGAATATTCTACGAGGATATCCACGAGAATATTCCACGAGAATATTCTATGAGAATATACTTACAAATAAAATATTATGAAAAAAAAGATAGAGTCCATCATGTTTAAACGAAATAACTTAAAATATCTTGGTCTTGCTATTGCTACCATATTTTGTTTTCATTGGATACTAACTATTGTAAACCCAAAGTCAAGCTTTTCAAGACCATGGGGTGTAACTGAATTGGACACAACGCAAGATGATACTTACATTCAAGATCAAAAAACTATTAATGACCCCAATAAAACTAAACCAACTCAAACTGGGAAAGCGAAAGCTGCCTTTGTGGTATTAATTAGAANTTTTTTTTTTTTTTTTTTTTTTAAAAAAAAAAAAAAAGAATGAATCATCTTTCATTATTATTACAAGTACTATTATTAATTTTTCCTCTTCCTCAAATCATTTATACTCAAGAGAATAATATTCCCAAGTACAATAATAATAAACAAATTATATTTTCTTCAACATTTAATAATAATGATGATTTATTAGTAACAAATATAAATGAATGTCCAAAATTAAATTCACGTAATAATAATAATTTACCTACAAGTGTACACGATTTACGTCCTGATGATATAAAATTAATATTAGCTTTGGGGGATAGTATTACTACAGCATTTGGCGCAGACGCAAAATGTAAAGATGATGGTGGTGATAATAATTATTTAGAAGAATTATATGAATATCGAGGAGTTAGTTATGCTATGGGTGGTGATGATGGTGCAATAAGTTTGGCAAATTTCTATAAACATTATTCTCCTGAATTAAGAGGTGCATCAGTAGGAAATCATATAGTTGAAATTTGTTATGGTATATAAAATATTTTATTAATTCATTTACATTATTTTTCATTTATTATTTTTTTTTTTTTTCATTTGATTTTTTTGAACCTTATTTACATTATGCCTGCCATTATTACAGGAATACTTTGTCCACCAAAACAATATCATCCTGAACTAGACAATCTTAATGCAGCATTGACAGGTGCAATGGTAAAAAATCTTGACTATGAGATTGATTATTTGTTATCTCAATATGAAAAGGAGTCTGAAGAATTTAAAAATTCTTTTAAAGTAATTATAATTTTTAAAGAATCAACGATCCGATATACGATATACATGCGATATACATGATATACGATGTACATATGACATTAACACTTTTATTATTTGCATGTATGTATGTAAGTTTTTAAACTTATTCATAGGATCCAATGACATATGTTTAATTTGTAGTCACAGCATACCTTGGATTACTGAAAAAAAATTCGAAAGATATCTAATGAATGCCATTGAAAAAATTCGATTAAATATTCCCAATGTGATAATAAATATTATGGATGAATTTAATGTGTCTCAAATTTATAATCTTACCAAAGGACAAACAGAATATTGTACTAAATTAGCTGCATTACCAAATTTTGAGTGTGAATGCGCATTTATTGAAGGTTATTACTATTACTATATATCTTTCTCTCTCGTAAGGATTAAATAAATGCACGTCAATATTGTTAATATTTGCAGGTCCAATAGGAGTCCATAATCGTCGACAGATGGATGAACTTAGTCGTAAATATAACGAAGCAATCAAGAGAATAGTTCAATATTATTCAGAACAACCTAGCAATACATTTGCAGTAATTAATCATCATTTTGAATATATTTTAACTTCTTTTCCAATTGATTCACTTAGTTGTGTTGATTGTTTTCATCCGAGGTAAAAATGAAAAAATTTTTTTTGTCAATTGTTGATTTTATTTATTATCTGATATTATTACTTTTTTTTTTTTTTTAAAAAAAAAAAAAATAGTACCAAACTTCATCAATTAGTTGCCAAAACTTTATGGAATTCTTTGCCATTTTCATCGCTTGGTCCTAAACTTGTAAATTGGGAATCAGATAAAAAGATTAGGTGTTGGAATGAACAAGATCGTATACGTATTCGTTAATTAGAATTATTATTGTTATTGTTTTATTGTTATTATTATTGTTATTATTATTATTATTTAGTAATTCATTATTATTAGCATTCGTTGTCAATATTCGTTAGTATTTGTTAGTTTTGTCAGATGCCAAGAATTTTTCTCTAAATAAATAAAATAAAATAAGTAAAATAAATATTTTGTGATGATTATCATCCCTATAATAATGAATTTGAAAATTTAGGAAACAAGGATTTTGATGTGCACAACATTTTCTTTTTACCATTTTTAAATTATTGATTAAATGTTATTGGATTGAAAATATTGAAAATAAATTCTTTTTACATATGCATTGATATACCATTGAGAATTCATTTGTTATTATATTTTCGGTGTGACTATATAATTTTAATTTTCTTTTTAAAAAATTAGAATAATTTCAATCATTTAAAAAAAAAACACTTGAATATTTTTTCAAATACTTTCAACGAATACTCAGTGAATATTCGCACATACTCGCACGAATACTTTACGAGAATATTCTACGAGGATATCCACGAGAATATTCCACGAGAATATTCTATGAGAATATACTTACAAATAAAATATTATGAAAAAAAAGATAGAGTCCATCATGTTTAAACGAAATAACTTAAAATATCTTGGTCTTGCTATTGCTACCATATTTTGTTTTCATTGGATACTAACTATTGTAAACCCAAAGTCAAGCTTTTCAAGACCATGGGGTGTAACTGAATTGGACACAACGCAAGATGATACTTACATTCAAGATCAAAAAACTATTAATGACCCCAATAAAACTAAACCAACTCAAACTGGGAAAGCGAAAGCTGCCTTTGTGGTATTAATTAGAAATGGAGATTTACATAGTTTTCGATCCTCAATGAGACAATTAGAAGATAGATTTAATCATAAATATAATTATCCTTATGTATTCTTGAATGATGAACCATTTAACGAAGAATTTATAAAATTGACTAGCGCAATGACCAAAGGAAAGACAGAATATGGTGAGTTATTTAATAATTTTAATAATAAATATTAATAATTATTTACATATTATATATATATATAAATATCTAAAAATATCTAAAAACATATCTAAAAAATATATAAATTATAGGACTTATTCCCAGAGAACATTGGAGTGTTCCCATGGATATTGATATGAACATTGTCAGGAAAAATATGGAAAAGATGCGAGAAGAACAAGTCTTATATGGTGATAGTTTACCTTATCGTCATATGTGCAGGTTCGTTCATCATACACATAAAATGCTTCTATATTCTTTACATTCTTTACATACTTTACATAATTCTTTCATATTTACATAATTCTTTCATATTTACTTATTTACTTATTTTATTATTCATATTTTATTATTTATATTTAAATTTTTTTTTAGATTTGAATCCGGATTCTTCTATCGTCATGAATTGTTGGATAAATACGATTATTATTGGCGTGTTGAACCTGGAGTTCAATTTTATTGTGATTTGGACTATGATCCATTCGTATTTATGAAGAAATATGACATTAGATATAGTAATTATCATTATTTCATATTTAATTATATGTATGACGATATATGAGCGATGCTAATATATACATTTTATACATAATGATAGGTTTTACTATTTCCTTGTACGAATATCCCAAAACCATACCAACATTATGGGATAGTGTTAGAGAATTCGGTAAATTACATCCACAATATATCGAAAAGGATAATTTGATGGACTTTATATCAAGTGATAATGGTGCAACTTATAATTTGTATGTTTTTCTTTCTTTCCTTCCCTCCTTCCCTTTACTTTCTTTCTTTTTAATCAATTGTTTACCTACTCAACATTATTAATTCAATGTATCATAACAGATGTCATTTCTGGTCAAACTTTGAAATTGCTGATTTGAATTTATGGAGAAGTGAAGCATACACGAAATTCTTTAGTTTCCTTGATTCAAAAGGTGGATTCTTCTACGAACGGTAATATATAATTATTATTCTATTATTATTATTTCGATTATTATAATTATGATTAATTACATATACTAAATTTTTATTATTTTCTTTATCATTTTCGTTATAGTTGGGGAGATGCACCTGTTCATTCAATTGCTGCCGCTCTATTTTTAAAGAAACATCAAATCCATTTCTTTAATGACATAGGATACCGTCATGAACCATTTTCGCATTGTCCCGCTGATGAAAAAATACAATTGAAATGTCACTGTAATCCTCATGATAGTTTTGGTAATTTATTTATTTATTATTTATTTATTTATTTATTTATTTTCAAATCTTTGAATTTTAAAAATCTTTTTTTCTTTTTTAAATAGATTTCCATGGATATAGCTGTACTGGAAAGTGAGTATTTTTATAATTATTATAATTATAATTATTATTATTATTATTATTATTATTATTATTATTATTATTATATACTAATAATTAAATAATAATCTTTTTTTTAGATTCCTTGATTTGAAAGCAAAATGGGCAACTATTGCATCAAATGTCACAAGAAATTAAAAACAAATAAATAAATAATTAATTTATAAATTATTTTTTTCTTTTTTCAATAAAAAAGAGAGAAACTTCAAATTTTATTTTTTAAAATATGAATTGAATTTTTTTAAATACATTTAGAATATACAGTATTTCTTAATAATTAGTTGTTTGTAAAATAACTCTTCTTTTTTATTAGATAATTTTCTTTTTAGTAATAAGCATACTTGTTTTAAAAAAATCTTTTTTTTTCATTGTACCATTTATTGTTATAAACAAATTTTATATATTTTGCAGCATTAATAAAATAAGTATTAAAATCAGAAATATCACTATTACGGCAATTCGGATTATTTTTATTTTTGCTATATTTATGCCAACCATACATATCACGTGATATATAATGTCACAAAGAAATTTTTCATTCATGGACATATCTTACATTGACACAGTAGTGTCAATGGTATCTATGGTCTCTTCCCTCTGGGATTCTTGGAAAAGATTGTAATAGGTACTATGAATAGAGGATTACACATCAAAAGTCAATTAAATATCTATATTAAAGAACTTATTATTTGTTGAAAGAAACTTTGACAGAAAAAAAAAATAAAACTTAAAAAGTACTTAATTATCTATCATGTTAGAGAAATCTGAAAGATCTCCTTTAGAACTTTCCATCTCTATAGAACTAGAGAAATAAATCATCTATACCAAGCCTAAACAATAACCTATTCTAGATCTCTTCTCCAGTATACCTAATGATATTAGTATCTTACATTTCTATAGTTTTTGATTGATACTTGAAGACCATTTTAACAGGTTAATCTCTTCCCCAGTATACTATATATATCAAAACTATTGAATTGAGTCAAACACAATTAAAATTATAAATTGAAATTGAGTCATATAAAAATTTAATGCAATTGATACAATTATTTGACACAATTACATAAACAACTAAATTTCAGTAATTGAATCAAAGACTTTTTACTTTTGATGACATATATACAATATACTACACCAGTCAAATGAAAAAAAAATAGGATGATTTTATTATGAGTTTTGCTAAGATTTATTTGACCAGTACTATATCAAAACTATTGAATTGAATCAAACACAATTAAAATTATAAATTGAAATTGAGTTATATAAAAATTTAATGCAATTGATACAATTATTTGACACAATTATATAGACAACTAAATTTCAGTAATTGAATCAAAAGCTTTTTACTTTTGATGACATGTATACAATATACTACACCGGTCAAATGAAAAAAAATAGGATGATTTTATTATGAGTTTTGCTAAGATTTATTTGACCAGTACTATATTATACTATTGTCTATTGATAATTACAATAACAAATTTTACATTATTTAAATTTGTTGCATATATAACCAATCTTATATTTACATATTTTTTTAAAAAATAATAAAGATAATAAATCTTTTTTGAAAAAAAAGTAATAATGAAAAATTTCAAAAGTTATAATTTAAAGTTAAAAATAATAAAATTTAAACAAAATAAGTTCAAATAAAAATTATGGTCTAGAAATTTAAAACTCAAAGAGATAAGATGAATTATATTTTAATTAATAATAGTCAAGTGCTTGTAAACATTAAAAAATAAAAAATATGTTATGTCAATTTTATTATACATTTTTTCAAATTTACCTATTATATAAATTATAAAAAAATATTTTTATAGAAAATAAAATTATTTTTAATAATACATAAAATTTTTTAAAAATAGATTTGTATTTATTAATTAAAAATACATTTAATTATATACTTATTTTATTTTTGTATATAAAAAAATATAGTAAAAAATTTTAAAAACATTTTTTAAAAAATCAAAAATCAATTTTTGAAACAAATATATTACATATATATAATTTTATTATTGTAGAACAATTTTATATATATATAAACTTGTAAATTAACTTGTAAATCTGTATAAATTTATATAAACTTATATAAACTCAATTCAAGAATTTAATTTAATATTTTATAATTTAATTCAGTATTAGAATATATATGTTTAAACTATTTTCAATATAGAAAATTAATTTAAAAATTAAAATTTGAGATTTGTCACTTTTTTTATAATAGTTTAAGTAATTTAAATTTTAAATTTTAAAAAATAATTTAAACTAATAATTTAAGCTAAATTATCTTAAATTGTTTTAAACCTGTATATATTGTTTAAATTATTTTTTAAAACTTTAAATTACTATTAAACTACTATAAAAAAGTATTGAAAATAATTTACACAATAAATATACCTAAACCTAATTAAATAATTATAAGTTTTATTTATAATAAAAAACTTTTTTAAATTTTATTTTTAAGTTTAACCTATTATACTTAAAAGTAGTGTTTTTAATTATTTTTTCAAATCTTTAATATTACAGATTTTTGTATAAAATTAAGATAAAAATTCATAAGTCCATAATTATTTCATAAGTTCTTAATTGTTCATAAATTCTTAATTATTTTACATCTGGAAATTTTTTATATCAGAGGTTATTGTAATAATTTCGTTTTCAAAGGTTATTGAAAGTTATCAGATCAATAACCTTCGCAAATATTACGTTCATTATGATAAAATGAAGGTTATTGAAGGTTATCAATATCAATAACCTCCAGAGTATTATGTTTTATTAATAAAAATGAAAGTTTTTGGTACCAATAATCTTCATAAATATTACGTTTATGTTGAAGGTATTCGAAGATTATTGGAGTGAAAAACTTCGAAGGCTTACGTTTAAAAAAATTTACTGATGTATAAGTCTTTAACTATTCTATAAGTCCTTAATTGTCTATAAGTCTTTAATTGTTCTGTAAGTTTTTAATTGTTCTACAGTGCGGAACCTCTATAATAGGAACCTATAAAATCTTAAATAAAACTTGATCTAGTGATTGGATTTAACTGGGGTAAGAAAAATTAGACTCTTCTCATATAATAGAATCGATTTATGGAATAAAAAAAAATTCTCAATTTTCCTGGTTAGTAAAAATCACGTGTTTTATATATAAACCAATTAAAAAATAGATTTAGCAATAATCAAAATGATCGAAATAGTGATCTAATATTTATTTATTTAATAATAACTGATTCAAGTTCATTGTAAATGTTATCAGGAACTCTTCTATGAGATTTATACTTTTTTGCTGCAAATTCTGCCATTTTACCAGTAATTCCCTTCCTATATATATCCATATAACGCCAAGATTTTTGTGCAAAACGACGAATTGTAATTAAAGGAACTGAATCCAAAGCCTCAGGAACAATTCTTTGCAATCCTACCCAAGTATAATTACAATGTTCTCTAGTGTAATGTTTTGCTGCACCCCAATACATTTCTATAAAATTCAGTTCACAGTGGAATTTAGGATAAAAAATACATTTATGACCTCTTTTTTCTATTTCAATTTGTAATCTAGATTTTTGAGAAATAAAATCTGGTTGTAATGATAAAATTCGACGCATGCAACAATCAATTCTTTGAGAATCTATTTTTTTTTCTTTTCCCTTACATAATTTACATTCACCTTTTAATCCTTCTTTCCATAATCCTCTTTCTATTAGAATTTGTCGCATACCTTTAGCTTTATTTGGATATTGTGGATGATCTGATGGAAAAACCATTGATTGTGATATATTGTCTGTTCCAAAAAATGTTGAATGCATTCGTGGCTGTTTTCCTGCAGGATTAACATTCATTTTTGTAGCATTTAAACCATCTTCTGGCATTGCACCATGATTGGTACTATTATCAAATGCCATTACAGCAATTGCATTTGGATAAATAGTTTCAAAAATAGGAATTGCATAATTGATAACTTGATCAATCAAATGTTCTGCTGTCCACCAACCTTCTTCATTTTTTCCAGGTTTTAAAAATTTACGTGCTTCAACTGGTATATTTGGATTTAATAAGGATTGCTCAGGAGTTAATTTTAATCTGCCAATTGTTTCAAGTAAAAAATCACTAACCATAATTGATTTGCCATGACCTTTTTTTCTTAATGGAGGTTCTCCAATTGGTGCCCATACTATCGGACGATCATCATTTGCATAAAATAAACATTCATCATGTGTGATAAATATATGTAATTTTTGATTTGAAGGAATTTCTGGATTAAGTTGTGTCATTTCATTTCCAATAAATGTTGGCATAAATTGTTCCAATTCTTTCATTTCTTTTAAAAATTTTTCACGATATTTCAATACATCATCTCTTTCATGACCGTCAAAATAAATACCCTTTTTTTTAGATTGTGGAACTAATCCAAGTTTTTTAAGCCAAATACGAGCTGTTTTTAATGTAATTGATTTTTTCCCCTCTATTTTTGAAAGAAATTTTAAATTAATAAATTGTTGAAAATTTTTTGGTGTTATTTTTCCACTGTTTTGTCGAATAAAAGTAAGACTGTCATTAATAATATCTTCATCATCAATGAATGATTTTGTTTTTTGATGGCAACCTTGTATTGATATTGGTATTGTTTTATTTTCAAGCCAGTATTTAGTCCATTTTTTGATTGTTCTTGCGCAATATACCCCTTTATCAAAAACTTTTTGTGCAGCATTAAATGCAGCATCATCACGAGACATATATTTTTTTTTCCAATTAATTAAAAATTCATAAATTGAACGATACTTTAAATATTCATATACAGTAAACTTGTTTTTATCTTGAAGAATTAATTCTAAATCTTTTATTTTTTGTGAAAAAATATTTTCAATATCATTATCATTAATATCTGTTTCTTCTTCTTGTGAACTTTCAGAATCTTCTAATTGTAAAATATCTTCAGTATCAATATCCATTATTCCTTCTTGCAAACTTTCAGAATTTTCCACTTGCAATATATCATTTGTTGATTCTGTATTAGTTTCTATTTCATCAATTGAAACTTCTTGTGAATTATTGGTAATATTTGCTGTAAAATATTGGTTAATTGATAATGAACCTTTAGCTGCTTTTGTAAATGTACCAGATGGTCCATATTTTCGATAATACGTTGCAGTAGAATTTCCAACATATGGTGCTTTCTTTTTTTCATCAATCTCTGTTAAATTAAAAACTATATCCCCAAGTTTTAATATTCTTTGGGCATAATAACTTTCATATGAACTATCTGTTGAATAACCATCACTTGATAATGTATATTCATCATCACTTGTTGAATATTGCTCTATAAATTGACCTGTATTTACATTGCGAATTTGATTTTTTGCTCTCTTTTTTGCAGCTAATTTTTTGCGCGAAGACATAATGCAACTCAAAATTTTTATAATAATCTATACATGCATTTCTAAGCTAAAATGATTGGGCAACATAAACACTACAAAATGGTAATATTTTTAGAAAGTCACACAAAATTTATTATTTGCAATTTTTATTTTTTATAGTAAAACGTGTAAATTTCAAATCTATGTAACACCGGCAAATCTTAAAATTTTTTGATCAAAACCGATAATTTCTGTAGCTTTTGATATGATTTATCGAAATTAACGGTTAAAATTTTTATTTACTTCTTTTGGCAGGTGTAACATACATTTAAAAATAGCAAAATTTTTGACCGGTTATAGAGGTTCCGCACTGTATGAGTCAATTTTATGTAATTTGATAATTAATTTAATATGGTATAAAAACCTTAAAGACATCAAATATTTTTTTACCGCTGAAATTTTGTAGGTTATTACACGTGAATTTCACCTGATTTTTGGTCAGAAAAAATTTTAAACTGTATTACATGATTTACATATAAATTAAAGCTTGGCAAAGCTACAAAAATTTTTTTTCACCTGCTTTTTCACATATTTTATTATATTCATCAGAAATTATATAGAGGCGTTCTACAACGTTCTATGAACGATACGTATTAATAACGTTCTAGATCGATCCATTTTATTGCGTATTTCGAACGTTACATTCTAGAACGATCCGTTTTATTGCGTATTTCGAACGTTACGTTCTAGAACGATCCGTTCAACAACGTTCTACAAACGATACGTATTTATAACGTTCTAGATCGATCCAGTTTATTGCGTACACTGGTCGAATGGAAAAAAATAGGACGGTTTTATTATGAATAGGATTCTGATTGATGGCTAAATTTGCTAAAATTTATTAAATATAGGCAGTCGATTTTTTCTGATTTATAAATAAAAATTTCCGATTTATGAATTTTCACAAATAGAATGTCCGATTTATGCATATTTCCGCCATCAATAGGATTCCGATTTTTGTTCATTCGACCAGTGGTATTTCGAACGTTACGTTTTAGAATGATCCGTTCTACAACGTTCTACGAACGATAAGTATAAATAACGTTATATAACAGATCGATTTAGTACGTTTTGCGAACTATCAGTATTAATAACGTTCTAGATTGATCCAGTTTATTGCGTATTTCGAATGTTACATTCTAGAACGATCCGTTCTACAACGTTTTACAAACGATAAGAATAAATAACGTTATATAACAGATCGTTCTAGTACGTTTTTGCAAACTGTAGAATGCATTTCAAACGATACATATTAATAGCGTTATATAACGTATTATTCTATAACTTTATACAAAATATTAGTATTAATAACGTTATATGGGGACCACCACAGCATAAAGGGGTTTCCAGCACTTTTTTTTAAATTTTATTGATTTATATCTGATTTTTCGAGAAATAATATTTTTATAAGATTTTAAAAAAGTGCTGGAAACCCTTTTGTTATGGCGGTCAGAACGTTATTAATCTGATACTAGTGTGTATTCTATAAAAGTTATCAATTCTTATAGTTATTAACTCTTAAAGTTTGCAATACACTATTATAGATCTATTATATTTATTATTATTTTTTTTGTTCAGAGCATAACAAAGGACATTATATTTCTTTTTTTGTCACGANAAGTAGTTTTTTATAAATACAATTAAGTATATTTTAAGTATATTTTAATTTATTTTAATAATATTTTAATAATATTTTAATTATATTTTAAGTATTTTTTAAGCATACGTATTTCTTATAGGGTATTATATAACACGTCACATTACCTACTTTCTGTCATAATACCTCCTCTACCTTATGTATTTAATAATTTAATGATTATATTAATAATTTTTTTTAAATTATTAGATGCTTTATCTTTTATGTATTAAATACGATGATTAAAAATAGCGATGCATTTTGTCATATAAAGTTATAGTTATTAACTGTAATACACTATATTATAGATCGATATAATGTTTATATTTATTATTATTGTAAAAAGTTATATATAAAAATTTTTATTATTTGTTTTTCAAATTATCTTTTATTTATAATGTCTTTTTAAATTATTGGATGCTTTATCTTAAGGAAGATATTATGACGCTGGTAATATTATGATGTATTATATGTATTATTATATAACATGTCACATTACCTACTTGCATTATAATACCCTCCTTTACCTTATGTATTTAATAATTTTAATGATGATTAAAAATAGCTACAATATGAATGCGATGATTAAAAATGGCAAAATAAGGCTTGTTTTATAATCAATACGATGATAATGAATACGATGATTAAAAATAGCGATGCATTGTGTATGATTTCAAAATGAGGCTCGTTTTATAATCAATACGATGATAATTTAATGAGTATTATTTAATAATAAATACGATGATTATAATAAATTATTAAATGTATTACTGTATATACCTGCCGCCCAAATTCAAAATCCAAATGCCGAAATCCCAAATGCCAAAATCCCAAATCCCAAATTCCAAATTATAATTAGTATTTTTTGCCGAAATCCCAAATCCCAAATCCCAAATACTAATAATTTGTGCATTTTGGCTATACATGTTCCCAAAATTGATTTTGGATTTTTGAGGTATTTCGNTTTTTTTGAAATTATCTTATTTATAAATTATTGGATGTTTTATCCTTCATAATGTAGGGGAATGTATTATGACGCAGTAATATGACGCAGGTAATATGACGCATTATTATGTATTATATGTATTATTATATAACACGTCACATTACCTACTTTCTGTCATAATACCTCCTCTACCTTATGTATTTAATAATTTAATGATTATATTAATAATTTTTTTTAAATTATTAGATGCTTTATCTTTTATGTATTAAATACGATGATTAAAAATAGCGATGCATTTCGTCATATAAAGTTATCAATTCTTATAGTTATTAACTGTAATACACTATGTTATAGATCGATATATAACGTTTATATTTATTATTATTGTAAAAAGTTATATATAAAAATTTTTATTATTTGTTTTTCAAATTATCTTTTATTTATAATGTCTTTTTAAATTATTGGATGCTTTATCTTAAGGAAGATATTATGACGCTGGTAATATTATGATGTATTATATGTATTATTATATAACATGTCACATTACCTACTTGCATTATAATACCCTCCTTTACCTTATGTATTTAATAATTTTAATGATGATTAAAAATAGCTACAATATGAATGCGATGATTAAAAATGGCAAAATAAGGCTTGTTTTATAATCAATACGATGATAATGAATACGATGATTAAAAATAGCGATGCATTGTGTATGATTTCAAAATGAGGCTCGTTTTATAATCAATACGATGATAATTTAATGAGTATTATTTAATAATAAATACGATGATTATAATAAATTATTAAATGTATTACTGTATATACCTGCCGCCCAAATTCAAAATCCAAATGCCGAAATCCCAAATGCCAAAATCCCAAATCCCAAATTCCAAATTATAATTAGTATTTTTTGCCGAAATCCCAAATCCCAAATCCCAAATACTAATAATTTGTGCATTTTGGCTATACATGTTCCCAAAATTGATTTTGGATTTTTGAGGTATTTCGACTTTTTGAGATTTATGCAGAATCCATTCTATATATGGAAGTAAAAAAAGTACCCAGTTATGTGTATCTTTAATTAAAGAATAAATCTGGGTGGCCAAAAAATTTTGGGTTTTAAGTAAAATAATTTCGTCTTCTATAAAAAACTATTTCGACTTTTTTCCCCAAAATTGCAATTTCGGGGCCCCAAAATAATTTTGCGTGCAAGTATAATTTTGGCGTCCCAAATCCCAAATTATTTGGGATTTGGACAACACGTATATTACTGTATGTCGAAAGTATATTTGTATTGTTTACTATCATTTGAAAAATAATATTTTCAAAAGTTATTTAAGGATGATGTTTTCTTCCAAATCTTTCAATTCAAAAAAATTCATTTCAAGAAATAACAATCAAAGAATATTTTAAATAAACATTTTTTTTTATCTTATTATAACAACATGCCTAGAGCCAGTGTTGTACACAGGACATGTCCCAGGCCTTTTTTAACTTGTCCCATCTTTGTACTACCTTTGTCCCAAACATGTTCCTATTTATACTTAATTTTTAAAAATATATATTTATATATAAAATTAAATTCTAAGCATTTTTATTTAGAACATTAAAGTAAGTTTTTATAATAAAATTTTGAATTATTATTATTTTTTTCATTGTCCCAACTGTCCCAATTTTGTCCCAAACATGTCCCATGACAACACTGCCTAGAGCTGAACGTAATAGAAATTTATTTGCTTCCGCCATTGCTGGATCTACGTCTTCAGAATCCACCACATCAAGACGTACAAGGCTCGGAACAAATCCATCTGAACCATATTTAGTTGAAGAAGAAAGAGCAACAACTACAACTAGAACGGAAACTAGTAATTAAATATTTATGCATTTTACTTATTAATATATCAATATTATTATTAAACCAATTTTTACAATTTTAAAATGTTTCAACAGATTCTATTAATCGATTAATAAGAAAATTTGAATTATTTGAAAAGAAAATGGATTTACTTTTGAACGATAATGCAGATATTAAAAAGAGGCTCAAAAATATCGAGCTTCTTACCGAAATAAACAATAATCCAGATTTTTCGAAAGTAATTATTTTTAATCAAATTGTAACGTTATATTTTAGCATATAGCATATTAATATTTATGATAATTTTAACAAATAAGAATGTAATAAACCGAGTCGTCAAAAATATATTTAAAGCAAATATATTTCCTTCTACGAAGGATTTGGTCGATGAAACCGAGCACGTTATACGAAAAAATTTTCCAGATATTTCTGAATCAATGGATTCGCGACACCACTCAAATTTATTCAAAAGAATAAAAGCAAAAGTAAGAAATATTTATTAAATAAAATACGTTATATGTCGTTTTATTTTTTTATATTAAATATTTTTAATAATAGTTGCTGGAAAAACTTTGGGGAATGAGGGTGGAATCACTTCCCGAGTCAAATCGGCAATTTTTAAAATCTTTGAGGAATCCCAACTCCCTCGCATTGATTTCCAATCCTCCCCGGCAGAGATTAATTCATGGAAATCAGATCAAAGAGTCCGACATGCTTACCGCAAGCTCTTTGACATTTTTTCTGAAGACCGCACATACGTGCAGGTTATTTTAGAGAGAGTTTGAAAATCTAAAAAGAGAATTTCCAATATGCACATTGCGTGGAGTGTCGCAATCGCTCAACTTTTCTTGAATCCCAATGTCAAGGGGATTATAATTTCTGAAAATTTATTAAAAAAACAAATTAAAATAAATTTTGTAAGTATATTATTAAAAATTGTAATATTACGTTATAAATAATTTTTAATATAATTTTATATTTTTTAGCGGAAACTTCAACAAAAATGGCCATTAAGGCCTGAAGAAGGGGAGTTAGATGCGGAAGAAACTTCGGAAGAGGAATCTGAAAAAGAAGAAGAGGAGGGAAAAAGTCCGAAAAGGAGAAAAACCTTACGAGATCATGTTCCTTCTTCCGGTCGTGCTCCTTCTACTGGTCATGTTTCTCCCCTTTTAACTTCTCCTTCTCGTTTTCTTCCGGAATCTTTCGATACTAAAGGTGAAGGTCGACAACGTGCATGAGAAGTTCTTCAACATTCACCAGAAGGTCGATGAGAAAGTCATCGACAACATTTCCAAGAGGGTTGGCGAGAAGGTCGACAACGTTCAGAAGAAAAAGAAGGTGATACAACTGGTGGTGATACAGAACGTGCTGAAATTGTAGGGGAACAATAGAAATGTGTCATATAACGCTATACAATTTTTATATTATTTAATATTTTTTATTATAACATTATTATAACATTATTATTATTTATTATTATTATTTATACATTTATCATTTATTATCTATTTATTAAATTTAAAATAAAAATTTATTAACTAAAAATTCATTATTATCAATAAAACGTGGAATAATATGTATTATATCGTTTATTGCTTCTATTTCTATTAAATTAAATATATTTGTTTTTTCTAATAATGGGCATTCGTATAAATATGGATTTACCGATGATGTGAAATCATACCACTGCACGAGTGTGAGATGCATTAGTTCTTCATAATTCATTATTATTTCAGTTATTAAAAGAACCTATTTATAAAATATTAATAATAATTAAATATTCATCATTATTTTACAAGATATTAATTTTGATCTTTACCTGAGCAAAGCATATACCATTATCTGATGTGTATTCAAAGATTTCATCTGCATTCATTTCAACTGCAATATTACTAAATATAGGTTTTTTATGGAATTTATTTGTAGCACGCATTATTGAACCAAATTTTAACGTCACACCACTATATATATGAAATATCATATCAATTTTTTCGTGTTCAGATAGATTTTGATAATAGATTTCTAGATATACATCTAAACACTCCAAAAATTTTTCAAAGCCAAGTTTCATTTCTTTTTCGAGGTCCGGGTCATTCATTCTTGTTTGAATATAAATTTCAGCATTTTGTATACAAAATTCATATAATTTTTTTGAATATTTTAATGCTATTGGGGTTTTTGGTATTTCTTTTGAGGAACTTTCTGTTATAATGGCTTTGCGGCGAATCTAAAGAAAAATGTGTTAATATAAATTTAATAACGTTATATAACGATTTTTACCAAAAAAGAATACTTACAATTTTCATTATTTGTTTTTCAATTTCTTTTTTATTTGTTAATTTATAAGGCTTTTTGACATAATCTTTATGGAGGCTTTCATATGTTTCTGTTGTATACCCATTAATGGCACCAAATTCACGAATTGAAGAGCAAATATGGAACACCCATGAATGTAATTTAGAGAATTGAAGCTCAGATTTTGAATGTTCTTTAAATAGTTCAATAAAAAGTTTTGCCCATTCATTTATTGATTCCTGAAATTATTTAGAAAAAATTTTAATAAAAATCATTATACAACGAATTAAAATATTATATAAAGATATATATTGTTATCTGCAGAAGAGTTACATCAGATTCTTCATAATTTTCTTTTCTTGATAATAAATACATTTTGTTCCACTTTAAATATACTTCAGTAATTTTGTTATTTTTAATAAAATTCGGACTTCTGGAATCTTCGTAGAGTTCGTCTACAATAAAAATCATTATTTTCATAAGGCTCCGATATTCCGAAGCGGTAAGTAAGGTAAGATGTAAAAAACTGTTGGGAAACAATTTTAGATCTTTATAGCGGGGAATTTTTGTAATGCGACGATTCATTTCATCGATAACAGATTTTCCACATTGTTTATTAATTAAAATTTTTGTAAAGTTTAATTGATGTTGGAAAAGGCCAAGATCAAGGTGATGCATTCTATCGGGTACTGTAGCGGCATATATGTTGATATTCCTATTAAATTTTAAATTTTGATTAATACTTTTATTATTTTATTTAAAATTATAAAATTCAAAATTATAAAATTCCATACTTACGGGACACTCCAAAAAAAATTTTGTACGTTTTTGATACTAACGTTTTTTCCCGTATTATTTTTATAATATAATTTCATATTATTGTGAGATCTTGGTTCTATTTGATTACTATTTAAGTTTATATTTGATAAATCTTCCTTGGAAACGAGGCAAAAATGACAGGAGTAATTTGATTTCGTTGATTTATATGTTAATGCAAATATGCATGCTTCGGGCTAGTCAGAAATTATCATAGAAATTCTAGGGAAACACCAAAATATACTATTATTTAATTCTAATTCTATACCATTATCATCATATAACGGAGACAACAAAAATTTGAGAGATTTATGAAAAGTTCTACAGACTATATTTTTATGTTCTTCGGATATTTTTTAAGTATCATCTTTTGCTTTTATAATAGGAAGATATGCTAATAATTGTTTTACATCTGGTTTATTTCTACGCCATGTTATGATATTGCCTAAAGTTACAAAAATTGGATGCAAGGTATTTTTTCTAAGAGAGTCAGTTGTTGAAGTGTCAGAATATAATATGATTGATAATAGATATGAACCAGTTGGTAAAGTTTTTTCAGTTCGTGCCACCAATTGGAGGTGTATTGCTTATTGTAATTTCTATTATTATTTGTCTATAAAACAGTATATAACGTTAGAAAATAATAATTTATTATATTATATTGTTAAAATTAATTACCTGATCATTTTTAAAATTAAATGTTATATATTTATGTATATTTTTTATTGATAAAATATTTTTAATACAATTTATTATAGGCCGATAATATATGATATAATCTTTGTTATTATATTTTAAAATTACTTTTTCTTTGTTTAATAGGTTAATTAATTTCATCCTATCCATTAGTTTTCTTCCTTGTTCTATGTTTTTGGGAAGAGGTGATGTTGGTAGGTTTGAATGTTTATTAAAAAAACGTATTATTGCATTTTCGGCTTTATTATTTAGGTTATGTTGGATAATTAATGTCATTAAATCAGAATAGGTATTGTTTGGAAATTTTGATATGGTTTCAGTTTCTTTTTCTGCTGATTCAGATTCTTCAGATTTGTCAGATTCATTATCAGTTTTATCAGATTCAGATTCAGTTTCATCAGATTCAGATTCAGTTTCATCAGATTTGGATTTGGATTCATCAGTTTCAAATTCAGGTTCTCTGGATGCAGGCTCTTCATATCGTATGAATGCGAATTCTTCGAATGTTAGGCTATTCATACTTTGCGGAAGTTCATCTATTTCAACTTTATAATTTATATTGGTTACATATATTTGATAATAATCGAAAGATTATAATAAGAAATTTTCACACACCTTGCATAATGTCACTGGTTTCGTTGCTTCTTGAACTAAACATAGGTTCATCATCTGATATATAAATTATTTCATTATTTCAATTATCTTCGCTATTATTCTATATAAATAATGAATTATTAAAAAATTAATAATATTATATAACAAATTTTATGATATTTCATTAATATTGATTACATCTTGCTTAGGCGTAATTATATCAAATTCATTTTGAATTTCTTCAGAACTACTAGAACTACTTGAATCATAATTTTTAAAACATCTTTTTATATGCTGACTGTAAGCAGAACGGCTTGAAAGAACACGATTACAAAACGGACATTCAAAAGCCATTGTTATCATTAAATGAATAATTGGAAGGAATGATTAATACTAGGAAATGGGAATCATTGTAAGTCCGGAGCAATATTGATTAAGTTATTTAAAATAAATTAAAAAATTCTAATAGATAGTTCCTAAATTATTTGATAAATTATTTTATTTATTTCAAATTTGAATAAGTTTTGTCTTAAATCAATATATCATTAAAAATTGTAATAAATTTAGTTAATTATTTAAAATTTGTATTTCATTTAATAAATCTGTTTCAAATTTGATTAAATTGCCTTTAATCAATGTACCATACTATAGATTATTAATAAATATTTATTTGACAAATCTAAAAGATTTCTTTTTATTTTATTGTTTCAAATGTAATAAATTTATTACAAATATATAATAAAAATTCACATAACATTTATTTGATATGGATATTTATAGAATTTTTCTAATATAGTATAGTGTAATGATATTTGTGGAACATATAAACAAGCCACGTTAAAGAAGTAAATTCTCATTAAAGTAAATTCTCATAAATCTTGTTATTAATACGCAGTTAATGAATCAATAAGCACTAAATTTATTACGCGCAATGTTATTCGACAACGTAAATTCAGAGAAAATGAAACAGATGAAAATCATACCACACGTCTTTCCAAGCAACACGAAAAAAAAGTCCAAAAAAGAACAATAGAAACTACTAATGAGCAAGAAATGCGTCACAGATATGAGCGTAGTCGAAAACGGCTTAAGTTAGCAAACGAAACCAATCAACAACACAAAACGCGCCTTGAAAAAAATCGTTTGTATAAAAAAGTCACGCGAGCCATGAAGCCACAACAGGTTCAAGTCACAGAGCCACAGCAAACTCAAGAAGTAGATCATTCAAGAGAATCACAAGTTCAAGCAATTCCACAAAATCAAGACCGGAATAATGAAAATCAGTATACCAGTGCATCGCAAATTCAAGCCATGAATTCACAGAGTCAGGATCGGAATGATGAAAATATGTATACCGAGGCATCACCCGCTTCACTTCTTAATAAATCTGAAAAAGATGCTTTAAAGAAATTTCGTAACAAAGTTAGTAAATTTAAACATACACTGTGTCCTACATGTAATGAAAAATTCTCATCAATAGTGCTTGTAAAAGGAGAATGTTGACGCTGCCATTGCGAGACTTTTCCAAAAAAAATTTCATCGGAAAATGATATGGATCCAGGCGAAGTGCCCGAAGAACTTCAAGGCCTTACGGAAATTGAGGAGATGCTAATTGCACGTGTATTTCCTGTAATGTCGATTTATAAACTTCGCGGAGGGCAACACAGATACCGTGGAAATGTCATAAACTTTCCCCAAGATGTACAAGAATTCGTAACTCATCTCCCTCGGCATCCATCATCATTAGATGTACTTATTGTGCGTCGCCAGGCAAATAATTCAGGATTTAAAGATTTTAAAGTCCGCCGTGATAAAGTTGTTCGTGCGTTATATTGGTTAAAAGAAAAAAATCATTATTATAGAGATATTTGCATTGATGATAAAATACTTCAATTATTACCTGTTGATAGTTCTATTGATGATCAGCTTAATACTCAAATAATTGCCGAAGATTTAGATCATGATGACGACGGAGATGTAATCACATGAACATTCACTGGTCGAATAGAAAAAAATAGGACGGTTTTATCATGAATAGGATTCCGATTGATGGCTAAATTTGCTAAGATTTATTAAGTATAGGCAGTCGATTTTTTCCGATTTATAAATAGGAATTTCCGATTTATGAATTTTCACAAATAGGATGTCCGATTTATGCATATTTCCGCCATCAATAGGATTCCGATTTTTGTTCATTCAACCAGTGATTTATTCCACTTTCTTCTCCAGTTAGTTGCGAAAATGATACTATTAAAAGTGCACTTGACCGTGTGCACAATGAAAATCATCCGATGAAATGGCCAGAGATCCATAACTACCCAATCAATGAATTCCAAACGCAAGGATATATCACATGTGCGTTTCCAACTTTATATCCCACTGGATGTGCAGATCTACGATCAGAACGTGTTAAAGATATCAAGCCCGCTGAATATTTTAAACATCTTCTTTTATATCNTTATTATAGAGATATTTGCATTGATGATAAAATACTTCAATTATTACCTGTTGATAGTTCTATTGATGATCAGCTTAATACTCAAATAATTGCCGAAGATTTAGATCATGATGACGACGGAGATGTAATCACATGAACATTCACTGGTCGAATAGAAAAAAATAGGACGGTTTTATCATGAATAGGATTCCGATTGATGGCTAAATTTGCTAAGATTTATTAAGTATAGGCAGTCGATTTTTTCCGATTTATAAATAGGAATTTCCGATTTATGAATTTTCACAAATAGGATGTCCGATTTATGCATATTTCCGCCATCAATAGGATTCCGATTTTTGTTCATTCAACCAGTGATTTATTCCACTTTCTTCTCCAGTTAGTTGCGAAAATGATACTATTAAAAGTGCACTTGACCGTGTGCACAATGAAAATCATCCGATGAAATGGCCAGAGATCCATAACTACCCAATCAATGAATTCCAAACGCAAGGATATATCACATGTGCGTTTCCAACTTTATATCCCACTGGATGTGCAGATCTACGATCAGAACGTGTTAAAGATATCAAGCCCGCTGAATATTTTAAACATCTTCTTTTATATCAAGATGGACGATTTGCGCGTCACACTCGGTGGAGGTATTTTGCTCTGAATTCACAAATGCGTTGGAGAGCTCTACAGGAAAGAAAGGTATATGTTAATCAAAACATTACCGATTCTCAGCTCACCGTTTCAGATATTCAAGAAAGGATTGTTCAAGGGGATAATCATCTTGCTAATAAAATCATGCGATTTGGTGAAGGTTTACGTAGATCAAGGCAATTCTGGAATGCGCGACGTCGGGAACTATCTGATATGATTAAACAGATAGGTTCGCAAGGGCTAATTTTCTTTACTTTCAGTGCAGCCGATCTGCATTGGCCTGAACTTCATGATCTTATGCCGTCCAACGGAAATTCTTCAGGAGAAAATGTAGTTAGAAATTATAACCAAAATGTCATTGATAACCCTCATATAACAGTTTGGTTTTTCAGCAAACGGTTTAAGATTTTTCTTAATGATGTTCTAAAGTCACAATGGGATTTGGAAGATTGGTGGTATAGATTTGAATAGCAGCACTGTGGTAGTGTTCATGTTCATGGAATTGGAAAAAGAAGAAATGCATCTGTAATAGATTGGGACCAAATGAAAGAAGATGAAAATGTAACAAAAACTATAGTGCAATATCTTGATACACTTATTACCACAATAAATCCTGGGCTTAATGCACCTGTTCCCGATCAACATCCATGTAAAAAAAGAAAAGATGAACTATCTGATGACCAACAAGATTACATTGATTTGATCAATAAGTTACAACAACACACACGCTGCAGTTCTTCATATTGTCTTCGTGTCAAAGGTGGCAAGCAATATTGCAGATTTGGATATCCTAAAGAGGATGTTGAATATACCTTTGTGCGTGATAATGGTCATGGTCAACCTGAGCTTATAACAAAAAGAAATGATCCATTCATTAATTCACACAGTAGGCTTCAATTGCAGGGTTGGCAAGCAAATGTTGATTTAAAACCAATCTTGAGTATTCATGCAGCTCTGCAGTATATTGCAAAATATGTAAGCAAAGCAGAACCACGATCTGCTGCTTTTTCAGAAATATTAAGCCAAATCCTTAATAACAGTAGTCCTGATGATTTAATACTTGCACCAGTTCAAAAGTTACTGCTCCACAGTGTTGCAGAACGTAACATTTCTGCCCAAAAAACTTGTTACCTTCTTCTTGGTCTTCCATTATATCATTCTAGTAGATCATTTGTATTCTTGAATCTTAACCAAGAAGCACCAAGGTAGATTCGTGGTACTGGAGAAAGTGGAGAGTATTTTACAAATGATTCCAGCCAAACAGAACAATCGCCTTTAAAAATATATTGGAATCGACTTGCTGAACTTGAGGATTTTACATTATTTAAGCTTAATTTAAAACATAAGTTTATTAAAAATAAAAATTATTGGAAAAGTTGTGAAAAAGAAAACATTGTACGTATCATTCCACGTTCATCGCCTCTGCATAAAGGTTCCCAATGGGAAGAGTTTTGCCGTATAAAGATTCTTCTCCATGTTCAGCATCGAGATATCCTACAGTTGACAGAAAACGGAACAATATCATGGTTAGATTTGTATAATCAATATAGTGAAGAAATTAATAATGATCCAAATGATTTACTTGGATCACCATTAAATATTGGACAAAATGAAATTGATGAAGATGATGATGGTGAACCGTTTGAAGATGATGAGCTGGATAAATTCTGACTTGACTGGATGCTTTTGGCAGAAATGGGTCCAAGTGCAATTATTGATTGTTCCTCTGACTTGGGATCTCGCGATATGGACCAAAATTATGACTGGATTCATAATTGCATGCAATCATATTCTAATATTGACCTCCTGGATGTTGATATCTTCATAGATAGAGCCAGTGGTACACAAAGAAATAAAACAAATGATGACATAATCACAGATACTTTGGATTATTCGACATTAAATGAGAAACAAATAATTATTTTTAAACGAATAGAATCTCATTACAATAATATGCTTACAGGTAATCAAGTCGATCCATTAAGAATAATTGTAATGGGTACTGCTGGAACCGGAAAGACCTATCTTATTAATGCAATAAGAAATCGACTTTGTGAGATGTTAGGAATTGAATCTAAGTCACTTGTACTTGTGCTTGCACCAACAGGCGTTGCGGCTTTTAATATAAATGGGATGACAATTCATTCAACACTTTCTATTCCAATAATTACTAATCAGGACCTTGGTATAAATGGGGAACGGCTAAAAAAATTGCAGAATAGATTAGAGGATGTAAATTATATTATAATTGATGAAAAGAGTATGGTTGGTCGCCGAATGCTTGGTTTAATTGATATACGACTTCGACAAGCATTTCCGGAGCACAATGACAAAATTTTTGGAGGCAGATCGGTTATTATGTTTGGTGATTTTGGCCAGTTTCCACCAGTCTGTGATTTTCCTATGTATGTCAATATTTCACAATATTTCACGGTGTTACCGTAGTAATATTGTAGTAGATATATCTTAATTATTATTATATATATTATTGGCTTATATTATTTATTATTTTGTTATTATATTTATTTATATTTAGTTAGTATTTATTTATTTATCTATTTATATTTCTTATCTGTAATACGAAAGACAAATTGATTTACAAATATGTAGTTGTGTAGTGTAACTGTGTCCTGTAATAGATTTACCATAGATAGTAGTAAATTAATATGTAGATCATGTATTACGAGGATCCAAAGGACCTAAAGGACCTAAAGGACCCAAAGGACC
>PQFF01000466.1:166947-185506 GCA_003547095.1 Diversispora epigaea | reverse complement strand
CGAAATATTGCGAAATATTGCGAAAATTTTTTACGGAAATTTCCGAAGGTGTTGGAAATTTGCGGAAATTTACGAAGTGAAAATTTGCGCAAGTTTTCGCTTATTAAAATTTCCTGATGTAGTAATCCAGACAGTGTTATCCATGTACGCCATGGACGTAATCATTTTCTTTTCCCAAGTCTATTCTTGTAATGACATATCTACCCTCCATTTAAGTTCCATTTCATATCCTTTGTTTAGATTTTCTATTTCAGCCAGTAGTGGATCATAAAAGATGCACCATAGTAATGGTGAAATGGAGTCACCCTGGTCCACTCCTTTGATAACCCTATACGGCTCTGTTGGACTATATTCAGTTAGTCCCCTTGCGACGCGATTGTCTTCTATATAACTAATGATTTTTACTATATTTGGAGGGATTTTGAGGTGTTTCATGGCTAATTTCATCATTTCCAGGTCAACTGAATCAAACGGCTTGCTAATGTCCTGGAATAGCAGCCACATTTCTTTTTTATTTTCCCTAGCATCTTCCATCAAGTTGTTAAGTATGTGTATTGGGTATGATATGCGTCCTCCAGGAAGTCCAGCGTAATTGTTGCCTGTTAAAATCTTATTTTGCGTCATTATATTGGATAAACGGATTGTAAGGATTTTCGTAAAAATCTTCCTTGCTGTTTCTATCAGGGTGATGGGTCTAGTAATCTCTAAATTTCCTTCCCATTCTTTAGGTTTAGGTATCAAAGTTATATTGCTACATACCCAGTCTTGGGGAACCTGGCCTGATTGCAAAATATTGTTGAATAGTTTACTGAGCGTTTTTAATCCTTTGTCGTCGAGGTGTTTATAAATTTCATAAGGAATTAATGAGGGGCCCGGAGCTTTATTATTACTCATTAAGTTGATTATAATATTTATTTCTTCTACGCTTATCATAGAAATTAATGGATCATAGATTTGATTGTTGATTATTTCGATGGGTTTGTACCTATTCTCCCATCGGGTATTATGTATCGTTTGAGATAGTTTGGTTCCTTTCATCCAATTGAAGAGGTGGTCCTTAACTTTATTTTTTATTTGAATAGGATCCGTAATAATGATAGTTTCGCTATTGTTTTGCCCTTCCACTAATCTTTCAAGAGTTATCTGTCAGGAATCTCTATCTAAGATTCTATTGATCATTTGTTTTGGTTTCGTATGTAAAAGTAGCTGTCTCGCTTCTATTCGGATTTTTATTTCCCTAGATTTGGCTCTGATTAACTCTTTTTTTACGATTTTTCTAGACGAGCTCCAGATAGATTTGATATGCTCAGTCCATGATGAACGTTCCTCTGGTGAACCGGAACTTGGGTACGGGTCAATGATTATTTTGTAATGGCTTTCTAGTTTCTTCGTGATATTTTCAATGGTTGTGATAAGTTGTGTACTCGGGGAAGTTTCTTGTTCTAGTTTGTAACCCGATTTATAAAGCGTGTTATATAAATTTAATTTTGAATATTCTGGGTGTTTGTGCCATGGTAAGTTAGGACGGTTTTTGGGTTCTTTTGCTTTGGGTAGATATTTGTTTCCCGATTCCAAAATAATTGTTTTAAATTGAATCCAAAATTTGTTGACGGATTTATTTGTGTCATTGTCTTCTAGTAATTGTTCAAAATCCATTTTCATGTGTGACGCGAAGTTGATCCATGATGATTCGTTGGCTGATTTTAGGTTCCATAATCTCGGGATTCGATAATTTAATCTTTTATGTTTTTTGTTTTGATTCTTTTCGTAATCGAATGGATCTGTGTCTAACTCTATTCGGGCACATAAGTGATCACTATTTGCTACAAGTTTAGTATTTTCAATAGTTGCACCGTCGATGAGAGTTTCGTATTTTTGGTTTATTCAAATTGCATCTATGCGGCTTTGACTTCTTGTTGCGTTGTTGTGTATTTGATGGTATGTGTATTCTTTTTTGTCCCCATTGACAAGTCGAAATGTATCTAGGTATCCACTATATATTAATGATTGTATTAAGCTATTTTCAGGTGATGTCTTCCGTTTTGACGGGAAGCGGTCCACGCTTGGATTTGGTGTTGCGTTCCAATCTCCCATAACAATTGAGATCCAATTATTGGCCAACGCTTGCGACATATGATTGTATAGCCATGGCCTTAGTCCTCTTAGTTAGCTATTGTTCGTGGAATATTGGTTCGGAGCATAAATACCTATCAGTTGAAAGATAGTTTTTCCTCTATATGAAAGTAAAAGACTTATTCCGTGACCTTCGAATGTGTCGACCTTATATACGTGTTTAGAGATTTCGGGGTCGATCATAAATCCTACTCCTGAACCCAAATTGTTATTATAAGCTATTTCTGTAGACGACCACCACAATTTGTATGTCATATTTTTGGTTCGACTGTTTAGTATTTGGTCTGAGAAAATACATTTCTCAGTTACTTTAGTTGTCTTTGTTTCGGTAAGGAATATTATGTTCAGTTTTTCTTCAGTACAGTAGTCCCACCACGTCTGTTGTTTAATTTTTTCGTGTATTTCCCTTATGTTCTGTGTTGCAATTCGCCATTGTGTTTTATTGTTTTGTGTTGCTGTATCTTCTATACTATTATCCCGAGAGTGTATATTTGAGTTGTGCTTGTCGGGATTTATATATTCTATGGAAGGTAGACTATTGTTAATAAGATCTAACGAATCAGAATTATTTGAATTTAATGTATCCAGATTACTATTTATAGATTGTTCATTAATGTTCGTATTATTATGTGAATTATTATGTATATTATGTTTATTGTATTCTGTTATAGATATATTTTTAGTTTTTAATTTATTCGCGACTATTGTGTCCAAGATCCTTGACCTGGTGTTTCCATATTATTAAAAGAGCCGGACGAAAGTTGTGTAATAATTTTTTCCATTTCCGACTGCCGGCCTCCCAGTTGTCTTACCATCTCTAATAATTTGTTCATGGTAGACTGTTCAACTTCTTCCGGTTTGTGATGGCTTGCGTCCTCATCACTATATGCCATCTCATCGTCATCGTCGTCAAAATTTCCTTCCGGTTCCTTATTCGTAAAGGTGGTATTGTTGTTGCTTATTTTTTGTTCGTTATTATTTCTACTAGTATTCGTTTTATTTTTTATCCCCATATTATTAACCACGAATTCCTCTAGCTGTTGTAAGCGGTCGGATAAATTTTCTAGCATCTGTTCGATACGTGATAACCTGTCCGTTTGATTATCGTTACTGTTATTTTTGATTTGTGTATTTCCTTTTGTCGAATTATTTCTTTTTCCAGATTCTTTTGCTACTTCTGCAAATGTTGCTCTTTCAACAGAGCGTTTTAGATTATTAAATAAGCCCGGGTTATGTTTTTTGTATATACCGCCAAACTTCTCGAATTGCTCTTGTTTCTTTTCTTTGTATTGTAAGTCTTGTTGCGTTCGTGGGCAGTCTTTGGCAAGATGTTCCGTAGAATGGCATCTATTGTATGTTTTAATTGAGATATCAATAATCCTGATATCGTATCCTGTAACCTTCCATACCAAACCGATTGTTTTTCATTGTTCCGCTTCAGTGGCGAAGGTTATTATTGCTTCTCCTCTCAACACATAATTTCTTGTTCTTGGCATGTAACAGGTTACTGCTCCATGCTTCTTGAGATTAGTGAAAATTTCTCTTCCAGTGATACCAGGTGGTAAATTTATTGCTCGTGCTGCGTATCGACCCCGTGACATGAGATCTTCAATAGATTCTTTCATTCCTGTTACACGTAGGCAATCGTCCCCAATGATAATGTACCATTGTGAAATGATTTTTTTAGCGTCTTCTTCTTTCTCAAAAATTACTATAGCCGATTGCCACATTAAGGCTGGCCGTAATGTTAATCGCTCCACTTTTCCGAATTTAAGTTCTAGATCTACTTTAAGTTGTTGGTGTTTCATGTAATGTGGAATGTCCCACAACTTAACTCCCCTTTTTTCTTCTTTATCAGGATTCATTCTAAAGATTTGTGCCCTATGCATGTAAGTGGGCGTTTCTTCATGTACGCCAATATTTATTTTTTGTGCTATTTGCATTTGTTCTTTGTCTGTAAAAAATGCACAAATCATTTTTTCTTTAGCAAAAAGTTGGTTGGTAACCAAAGTTACTTGGGCTTTGTTAAAGAAGGTTTTTTTTATATGGCTTATTTTATCCCCAATAGTTTTTCCGGCAACTTTTACTGCGTGAGTCCAAATTTTATATTTCGTTGCTTCAAGTTCTTTCCTCCATTCAGCTTGGTTGCTATCTTCAGTATCGTATGATGCAATAGATTCTTTATCATCATCAATGAGAATAGGATTTAATTGTTTCTTTTTTTGTTTAGGATTGGTGACCGTGGTCCAAGTGCTGTCTTCGATATTTCCTCCCAGGACTTTTCCTTCGTCGGTTTCATTAGTGGTATCTTTAATTTCGGTATCTTCTTCAATTTCATTATCTTCCAGTTTTCTTTTTCCCTTACTTGTACTGGGGNCTTAAGGCCAAGGGCACCTTATATGATAAGTAGTATTCCTTATCAAAGTCATAAAAAAAGAAAATATTTGAAAGTACGTCATATCAACGTAAAATCACACCTAACAACAACCACACCTCAACAACCCCAGAACCAACGTCCCAAAAGGACTAAGTTCCAAAAACACCATTATAACACTTTATAACTTGTATACCTGCTTACTAATCTACGGTGTCACCAAATATGTCCACCTTAATGTTGGTTAGACGAAACAAAAGTTTCTTCCAGTGAATAAAACGGCTACTTTAACGAAACAAAATTTCTTCCAACGAAAACAAAGTTGGTCTTAACGGGAAATCTATCTCCTGCACGTATCATGAAAGTATTTAGCGTCAGTTTCTCATGGTCGACTTCTTTCCCTCCCATTCGAGATGGTATACGAACAAAGTTCTTCCAAAATTGTTCTTGTTGGTAATTTTCACACGTATCTATCCATTGGTATCATAACGGATCCAAAGATCCTCCCAAGAATAATCCATTTTGTGGCCTAATCTGTCNAGTTTTTCCGGCAACTTTTACTGCGTGAGTCCAAATTTTATATTTCGTTGCTTCAAGTTCTTTCCTCCATTCAGCTTGGTTGCTATCTTCAGTATCGTATGATGCAATAGATTCTTTATCATCATCAATGAGAATAGGATTTAATTGTTTCTTTTTTTGTTTAGGATTGGTGACCGTGGTCCAAGTGCTGTCTTCGATATTTCCTCCCAGGACTTTTCCTTCGTCGGTTTCATTAGTGGTATCTTTAATTTCGGTATCTTCTTCAATTTCATTATCTTCCAGTTTTCTTTTTCCCTTACTTGTACTGGGGGTTACTTCAATGATTACTTGAGGAATGTTTTCATATTCCATGTTTTCTGCAGTTGGAGTAGTATCAATAGTTGTCTTTTCGTTTTTCTTTTGTTGTACCTTTTTTGAAATAGTTTCTTTCCTTTGCAAAGGACTGTTCTTTTGTCTTTCATTTGATATTTTAATACGTTGGGCATGGTCAGGACCCTTTGCTTTAGACCTAGTGTTAGAGCTAACGCTCTCGCTCATGTTTAACTATTACGAACAAATAAAATTAAAAAACTTTTTCTAAAATTTTACTGCGTGTTTTTGCCAATAAAATGTTAAGCGAAAAGAGTTTTTTTTTTAATGAATACTTTGTAATTTAACGAGACCGGTGTGGTCTTATCTTTATTCATTCAAAATATTTATAAAAAATACATATATAGAATAAAAACTGACTATAACAATTTACGGTTAACGGTCTGACCATCCACCTTAAGGCCAAGGGCACCTTATATGATAAGTAGTATTCCTTATCAAAGTCATAAAAAAAGAAAATATTTGAAAGTACGTCATATCAACGTAAAATNGGCTACTTTAACGAAACAAAGTTTCTTCCAGCGAAAACAAAGTTGGTCTTAACGGGAAATCTATCTCCTGCACGTATCATGAAAGTATTTAGCGTCAGTTTCTCATGGTCAACTTCTTTCCCTCCCATTCGAGATGGTATACGAACAAAGTTCTTCCAAAATTGTTCTTGTTGGTAATTTTCACACGTATCTATCCATTGGTATCATAACGGATCTGAAGATCCTCCCAAGAATAATCCATTTTGTGGCCTAATCTGTCTGACAAGTTTTCCGCTAGCGAGACGAATCTACGGGAATTAAGTCGTGAAGGCACATTATTCGACGCAAAATGTTGGCAAATATCCAAAAAGCATTATAATCCAATAAAAAATATAAAGCACCTAACTACTACCACACCTCAAACAACTAACCCTCTACTCAATTTCACAACACACACCCGGCTACAACTAAAATACATCACACTCCCCCGTCCTCCCACAATTCATCACATCACACATCGTTACCACCAAACGTCACCTAAGTATCACCATACCCCCAAATCACCTGCCGTTCTTCACCTATGTACCACCGTACCACCAAATTTTTTCATCAGTACGTCACACCCAAACTGACAAGATCGACAATTCAGGGTCAAACCAATATTTGACATTTCCCCCAAAAAGTTATTGACATGAAAACGAGGAAAATTTGTGGCGCAGACCCATAACCGATATATACGTAAAGTCAAACAGCTCCAGGGAAACTTCTTCGTTTATTCCGTTCGTTCAAAAAACAAACTATCCAACCCAGAAAAAAGAAGCTGGCCCATATGTCCTGCCCCGGTTCATCCTAAAGCTTCTACACTCCAAGACTATTTTCCAAGAAAAATAGAGAGTTTCGCCGTTTACGTCTTCTGCGAAGAAACTGGAACCAACTCCACCGACCAAACTTCATAAGTATTTAAGAATAGTAACCCCACCGTCTTCTAGTCTTATCCGGTTGTTACCTAACCTCCGACTTAGACTGCCTTTCGTAACTTCNAACGGCTACTTTAACGAAACCAAAGTTTCTTCCAGCAAAAATAAAGTTGGTCTTAACGGGAAAGTCTATCTCCTGCACGTATCATGAAAGTATTTAGCGTCAGTTTCTCATGGTCAACTTCTTTCCCTCCCATTCGAGATGGTATACGAACAAAGTTCTTCCAAAATTGTTCTTGTTGGTAATTTTCACACGTATCTATCCATTGGTATCATAACGGATCTGAAGATCCTCCCAAGAATAATCCATTTTGTGGCCTAATCTGTCTGACAAGTTTTCCGCTAGCGAGACGAATCTACGGGAATTAAGTCGTGAAGGCACATTATTCGACGCAAAATGTTGGCAAATATCCAAAAAGCATTATAATCCAATAAAAAATATAAAGCACCTAACTACTACCACACCTCAAACAACTAACCCTCTACTCAATTTCACAACACACACCCGGCTACAACTAAAATACATCACACTCCCCCGTCCTCCCACAATTCATCACATCACACATCGTTACCACCAAACGTCACCTAAGTATCACCATACCCCCAAATCACCTGCCGTTCTTCACCTATGTACCACCGTACCACCAAATTTTTTCATCAGTACGTCACACCCAAACTGACAAGATCGACAATTCAGGGTCAAACCAATATTTGACATTTCCCCCAAAAAGTTATTGACATGAAAACGAGGAAAATTTGTGGCGCAGACCCATAACCGATATATACGTAAAGTCAAACAGCTCCAGGGAAACTTCTTCGTTTATTCCGTTCGTTCAAAAAACAAACTATCCAACCCAGAAAAAAGAAGCTGGCCCATATGTCCTGCCCCGGTTCATCCTAAAGCTTCTACACTCCAAGACTATTTTCCAAGAAAAATAGAGAGTTTCGCCGTTTACGTCTTCTGCGAAGAAACTGGAACCAACTCCACCGACCAAACTTCATAAGTATTTAAGAATAGTAACCCTAACGTCTTCTAGTCTTATCCGGTTGTTACTTAACCTCCGACTTAGACTGCCTTTCGTAACTTCTTAAATACCCACTTCAGTTCTTTACTGCGGAATTTGAGTGACGGACGGATAACCAGAAAGAGTTTTTTTTTTTTTTTCTAATGAATACTTTGTAATGGAATTGGACCAGTGAGGCCTCGACTTTATTCATTAATTAATATTTAATAAAAAATACATGAAGAATAAAACCTGACTAAGTTAAGCTATCTAGTAATAAATAACTAACTACCGCCTAGCCAGCCACTGTAAAAGGTTTTATCCTTTTACTGGGAGGCTACAGCCCCGCCTAAGTCTAAACAAAAATTAATATTTGAAAGTATATTATAGTTAAATTTATACAGACTACTTATAGTGTAGTTAACAATGTTCTTTGCTATAGTAATTAATTGTTTTTTATTCTCTTCGTATTCAGGGTTTGTATATGCCCTTTTACCTTTACTACGTTTATCACATTCTCTAATTTTATTTTGATCTTCCCATATTAGAAACTCTTTACATCTAATTTTCCATCGGTTGTATAAGAGTATTTTCCATTCTCGAAATATGTTAAAAACCATATTTCTACTTACTTCTGTTGAGTTCACTTTGCTCCTTATAAGTTTATAAATGGATTTCGGGATTAGACCTCGGACGAGGTCGTTAAATTCAAATCTATCTGTTGGTTGGGTTCCCATAACCTCTCTATTACGATTTATTTTCATAAAATGTCCTCTGTTAATTTTTTCCATTAAATCCGATAGACCTCGGTTTCCCTTTTCTTTGAAGTATAATTTTTTTATGACCGATCGAAAAGCTATCTTCAATATTTTTCCCTGATCTCCACACATAAACACGTGGATATTTGTTTCCTTAAATTTGTTACAAAATGGACATATATTTTCTTTATAAACATTAGGTTTCCTTAAATTTAGATTATTCAGGGTGGGAAGTTCCTCATTTAATAGCTTTAGTGAGAAGGCTCGGGATGAACTGTCTTTAGAGTTAGTTTCTGTATTGGTAATTTTGGTATTATGCCATACTTGAGCTGACCATTGCCAATTCGTTTCGTTCCGAATGTTTTGATTTAACCAGTTATATATACGGTGTTAAGTAAACCAAGAGGTTACTGTTTCTACTTCAGACTTCTTCTTTATAAATTCTTTAATTCCAGTGTCGATTTCCTGATTGTTTCATTTGAAATGGAATTGTTGACTTTTGATATAATCCATATTTATGGTGAATATAGACATTGAGTCTGCCCCTTCCTTGGCTAGCCGATCTGCTTGTTCATTGTATTGGTGTCCTTGATGAGCGGCAATTTTTTCTAGGTCAACGATTAATTCTTTTGTAAGTATTAATTCCTTGATTGTTTGCAAGATGATGGGGTTTGAGTAATTACTCCAATGTTTCCCTTTCCTCCCATTCATGTAGCCGGTAATTGATTTAATTGAAGACTCGCTGTCTGTGTAAATTTTAATGGTTGACTTGTGGGATGCGGCCCAGATTATGGAGAGGATACCCCATAATTCTGCTCTCGTCGAAGATGGTGGGCCTTCTAGTCTCCCTTTCCATGTAAACTGTTGCAGTATCAAATCGCTGGCAATACAGACTACCCCAAAACCCATCGTTTGCTTGTCTGGAGTGTCATCTTGTTGTCCGGTTATTTTAAGTCTTTTGAGTGATCCATCTGTATATACTTCTAATTTTTTGTATCTTTGTAGTTTTTGAATTATGTTTCGCATGTATCCTATTGTTTCTTCATCTGACTTGATTATGTTTTCTAAAAAGGTTAGATTATTTATATGATGATCTAAGCTTTTATATTGTATTGATACAGGTATATTATTATGATATGTATTGAGCGAGTTAGGTGAGATGACTGTCCTCAATTTCTTTCTTTTATCTTCTGTTTTACTCACGGAATAAGTGGAGTATCTGGTTGGTAGGTGACTTATTTTCTCTATATTAGCTGGTATTGAGCAATATTGTAAGGTCGTTTCTACTCTATTTGAAGAGGGTCCTTCCACGATTGGTTCTTTTAATGCACAGCCTTCACATGCGATTAATGGCGATCGCGTCTTATCTTCTTCTATTTCATTTAAGTAATGTCGAATGATTACTTGTTGTTCGTTGTCTTTTCGTTCGCGTGTCACTTTCCCGATAATAGGACCTGTAAGATGAGGTATCGTGACCATTTTCCCTTTTAGTTTTGTTGCCTTATCTATGAGAGTAAGTCGGTTGATAGGGTTAATTCCGAGTTGGGTCCTGAGAGTTTCTAGCTGTGTTTCGAGGTCTTTCTTTAAATCTATATACCATGACAGATTCTTCCTTGGTATTTCGTATTGGTGAATTTGCTTCAATGCTAATACCTTGCTCAAATCTGCATTCAGCAATTGTTCAATATATAAAACTCCATATTTTCTTAAACTATCTCTGTGTTGATGGTACCATCTGTCAGAGTTCTTGTATGCCTCTATACTGATCTTTCCTCCTTTTAGCCTAACCGGGAATTCTAATTTGCCGTTGATCCGAATTTCTATGTCATCTTTTGCTAATAATTTAAGAATGTCTCCAGTTAGATTAAGATGTTTGGCTTTGAACTTGCTAATTGTTTTTTTCTCCCATATCGATTCCGTAGTCCACATGTAGTCTTGGAGTTTTTGTAACCTGACTTTAGTCGTCCAATTGCATAGGTCCGTTTTATTTAATCTATTTGTTAATTCTGTGGCATGTGATTGCAATTGTCGGTTGTGTAAGTCATATAATTTGTATCCCATCGTAGAGTATAGTACGCTATTTGGTAATTTTGAGGCATAGCCACATGCCCATTTAAAAGTCATTCTGATTCTGGCATTCAGCTTGTTTAGTTCAGTCTCTGTGTAAATACAGTCTTGTAGTAGATATTCTATTTGTGGAAATAGTACGTGATTAATTATGTATCTACTTTGTTTGTCTGTTAAGCTTTTTCGAATCATTATAGATGTCGTAGTTTTAATTTTATCTTCGATCAATTTTTTTTGATACGTTTTCTTCCCGTTGCCTTGTATCCAAACTCCCAAATATCGGACGGCGTCGTTTGGTTTCGTAGGGGTGATTTGATCTCCCATGAAGGATATTCCGGGTTGAGGGTTGTGTTTCCCTCCGTTTATTAGAATGAGATCTGATTTTGATGCGTTAACTTTGATTTTATTAAGATTAAAGAAATCCTCTACTACCAGGAGTATGTCTTCTAGTTGTGTTTTATTACTAGTGATCCAAACGGTATCATCCATGTAAGCCATGGATGTTATCATTTTCTTTTCCCATGTTTGTTCTTGTAATGACATATCTACCCTCCATTTAAGTTCCATTTCGTATCCCTTTTTTAGGTTCTCTATTTCTGCTAATAATGGATCGTAAAAGATACACCATAGCAATGGTGAGATCGAATCACCCTGGTCTACCCCTTTTATAACTCTGTATGGCTCTGTTGGACCGTATTCGGTTAGCCCTCTAGCAATTCGATTGTCTTCTATATAGCNTTTGTATCCCATCGTAGAGTATAGTACGCTATTTGGTAATTTTGAGGCATAGCCACATGCCCGTTTAAAAGTCATTCTGATTCTGGCATTCAGCTTGTTTAGTTCAGTCTCTGTGTAAATACAGTCTTGTAGTAGATATTCTATTTGTGGAAATAGTACGTGATTAATTATGTATCTACTTTGTTTGTCTGTTAAGCTTTTTCGAATCATTATAGATGTCGTAGTTTTAATTTTATCTTCGATCAATTTTTTTTGATACGTTTTCTTCCCGTTGCCTTGTATCCAAACTCCCAAATATCGGACGGCGTCGTTTGGTTTCGTAGGGGTGATTTGATCTCCCATGAAGGATATTCCGGGTTGAGGGTTGTGTTTCCCTCCGTTTATTAGAATGAGATCTGATTTTGATGCGTTAACTTTGATTTTATTAAGATTAAAGAAATCCTCTACTACCAGGAGTATGTCTTCTAGTTGTGTTTTATTACTAGTGATCCAAACGGTATCATCCATGTAAGCCATGGATGTTATCATTTTCTTTTCCCATGTTTGTTCTTGTAATGACATATCTACCCTCCATTTAAGTTCCATTTCGTATCCCTTTTTTAGGTTCTCTATTTCTGCTAATAATGGATCGTAAAAGATACACCATAGCAATGGTGAGATCGAATCACCCTGGTCTACCCCTTTTATAACTCTGTATGGCTCTGTTGGACCGTATTCGGTTAGCCCTCTAGCAATTCGATTGTCTTCTATATAGCTGATAATTTTTATTACATTTAAAGGGATTTTAAGTCGTTTCATAGCTAATTTCATCATTTCGGGATCTACTGAATCGAAAGCCTTACTGATGTCCTGGAATAGCAGCCACATTTCTTTTTTGTTTTCCCTGGCGTCTTCCATTAAGTTGTTGAGTATGTGTATTGGGTATGATGTACGCCCTCCAGGAAGTCCGGCGTAATTGTTACCTGTTAAAATGTTGTTTTGTACCATTATATCTGATAAGCGGATTGTAAGAATTTTTGTAAATATTTTTCTTGCCGTCTCTATTAAGGTAATGGGTCTAGTGATTTCTAAATTCCCTTCCCATTCTTTAGGTTTCGGTATCAACGTTATATTACTGCATACCCAGTCATGAGGCACCTGACCGGATTGTAGAATATTATTGAATAGTTTGCTGAGTATTTTTAGTCCTTTGTCTTCAAAGTGTTTATATATTTCATATGGAATTGATGAAGGGCCCAGGGCTTTATTATTACTCATTATGCTAATTACTCTTTTTATTTCTTCCATATTTATCGTGGAGATTAACGGATCGTAGGTTTGGCTGTTAATGGTCGCGATGGGTTTGTATCTATTTTCCCATCGGGTATTTTGTATTGTTTGGGTTAATTCTGATCCTTTCATCCAATTGAAGAGATGGTCTTTAACCTTGTTTTTTATCTGGATTGGGTCCGTGATGATGATTTCGTTACCATTATTTTGTTCTTCTACTAATCTATCTAGAATTATCCGCCTGGAGTCTCTATCTAAGATTTTATTAATCATTTGTTTGGGTTTTGTATACAAGAGTAATTGTCTCGCTTCTATTTTATCTTTTATTTCCCTAGATTTAATTCTAATTAATTCTTTTTTAACGATTTTCCTAGACGAACTCCAAATAGATTTGATGTGTTCAACCCATGAGGAACGCTCAGTTAGAGAACCGGATGTCGGGTATGCATCAATGATTATATTATAATTATCTTCTAGTTTCTTTGTAACGTTTCCGATAGTTGTGATAAGTTGTATATTCGGGGATGGTTCTGTTCCTAATTTATAACCCGATTTATAGAGTATACTATATAAGTTCAATTTCGAATATTCCGGGTGTTTGTGCCATGATAAGTTAGGACGATTTTTAGGTTCTTTTGCTTTGGGTANTAATTACTCTTTTTATTTCTTCCATATTTATCGTGGAGATTAACGGATCGTAGGTTTGGCTGTTAATGGTCGCGATGGGTTTGTATCTATTTTCCCATCGGGTATTTTGTATTGTTTGGGTTAATTCTGATCCTTTCATCCAATTGAAGAGATGGTCTTTAACCTTGTTTTTTATCTGGATTGGGTCCGTGATGATGATTTCGTTACCATTATTTTGTTCTTCTACTAATCTATCTAGAATTATCCGCCTGGAGTCTCTATCTAAGATTTTATTAATCATTTGTTTGGGTTTTGTATACAAGAGTAATTGTCTCGCTTCTATTTTATCTTTTATTTCCCTAGATTTAATTCTAATTAATTCTTTTTTAACGATTTTCCTAGACGAACTCCAAATAGATTTGATGTGTTCAACCCATGAGGAACGCTCAGTTAGAGAACCGGATGTCGGGTATGCATCAATGATTATATTATAATTATCTTCTAGTTTCTTTGTAACGTTTCCGATAGTTGTGATAAGTTGTATATTCGGGGATGGTTCTGTTCCTAATTTATAACCCGATTTATAGAGTATACTATATAAGTTCAATTTCGAATATTCCGGGTGTTTGTGCCATGATAAGTTAGGACGATTTTTAGGTTCTTTTGCTTTGGGTAGGAATTTGTTTCCCGATTCTATAACGATCGTTTTGATTTTTATCCATAATTCGTCGACAGATTCACACGTGGTATTGTCTTCGAATAATTGTTCAAAATCATCTTCTGTACGTGACGTGAAATTAGTCCAGTTTGATTCGTTGGCTAATTTTATGTTCCATAATCTAGGGATTCTTTGACTGGATTTTTTATATTTTTTTTCCCGATTAGTTTCGTTATCGAATTGATCCATGTTGAACTCTATTCTGGCACATAAGTGGTCGCTATTTGCTACAAGTTTGGTATTGTCTATAGTTGCATTTCGGATAAAAGCTTCATATTTCTGGTTTATCCAAATTGTATCTATGCGGCTTTTACTTCTTGTTTCGTTATTGTGTAGTTAATGGTATGTATATTCTTTTACGTCCCCGTTGATAAGTCTGAATGAATCTAGGTATCCACTGTATATTAATGATTGTATCAAACTACTTTCTGGTGTTGTTTTTCGTTTTATCGGGAAGCGATCTACACTTGGATTCGGCGTTGCATTCCAGTTTCCCATAACGATTGAAATCCAATCGTTGGTCAGGGCTTGCGACATGTGATTGTATAGCCATGGCCTAAGTCCTCTCAATTGGCTATTGTTTGTAGAGTATTGGTTTGGAGCATAGATGCCTATCAGTTGAACGGTTGTTTTCCCTCTATACGAGAGTAAGATGCTTATTCCATGTCCTTCGAATGTATTTACCTTGTAGACATGTTTGGAGATTTCAGAGTCAATCATGAACCCCACTCCGGAACCAAGATTATTATTGTGTGCGACTTCGGTGGATGACCACCATGTTTGGTACGTTTTGTTTTCCCTTTGGCTATGTAATTTTTGATTTGAGAAAATACCTTTCTCAGTTAATTTGGTTGTCTTCGTTTCCGTGAGAAAGATTATGTTCAGATTTTCTTCGACACAGTAGTCCCACCATGTCTGTTGTTTACCGTTTTCTTTTATTCCCCTTATGTTTTGTGTTGCTATTTTCCATAGCGTCTCATTATTATGTGTTGTTGTATTTTCTGTATCATTATCCCCGGTATGTGTATTTAAACTATATTCAGAGGGATTGATATGTTCTATAGAAGGTGGATTATTATTAATAAGATTTGACGAATTAGAGCCATTTGAATTTAATGTATCCAGATTATTATTTAAAGATTGTTCATTAGTGTTACTATTATATGAATTATTATTTATATTATTTTTATTGTATTCTGTCATAGATATATTTTAGTTTTAATTATTCGCAACTATTGTGTCCAAGATCCTTGACCTGGTGTTTCCATATTATTAAAAGAGCCGGACGAAAGTTGAGTAATAATTTTTTCCATTTCTGACTGCCGGCCTCCCAATTGTCTTACCATCTCTACTAATTTATTCATAGTTGACTGCTCGGTTTCGGTTGGTTCGTGGTGATTTGTATTCTCTTCGCTGAATGCCATCGCATCGTCATCGTCGTCGAAATTGTTTTCCGGTTCCTTATCCATGAGAGTATTGTTATCGTTGTTTGTTTTTTGATTGGTGTTATTGCTGCTAATATTCATTTTATTTTTAATTCCCACATTAGTGATCACAAATTCCTCCAGTTGTTGTAGGCGGTCAGATAAATTTTCCAGCATTTGCTCGATACGTGATAGTCTGTCTGTTGCATCATTGTTTATGTTGTTCCGTTGTTTATTTTGGTCATTGTTTCTGATGGGTTTATTTCTTTTAATATTTTCTCTTGTTACCTCAGCGAACGTTGCCCCTTCGACGGAGCGCTTTAAGTTGTTATACAAAGCCAGATTGTGTTTCTTATATATGTTGCCAAATTTTTCATATTGCACTACTTTCTTTTCTTTATATTGTAGATCTTGTTGCGTTCTAGGACAGTCTTTGGCCAGGTGTTCGGTTGAATGACATCGGTGGCACGTTTTGGTTGATATGTCAACAATAGTAATGTCGTATCCCGTAACTTTCCACACCAGACCGACTGCTTTTTGTTGTGCCGTTTCGTCAGCGAAGGTTATTATAGCTTCACCCCTTAATACATAATTCCTAGTGCGCGGCATGTAGCAAGTCACTGCTCCATGTGTTTTAAGACTAGTGAAAATTTCTCTTCCTGTGATACCTGGTGGTAGATTTATTACCCTTGCTGCGTATTTACCCCGTGACATGAGATCTTCGATAGAATCTTTCATCCCTGTTACACGTAGGCAATCATTTCCAATGATAATGCACCATTGCGATAAGACTTTTTTTGCATCTTCTTCTTTTTCAAAAATTACTACAGCCGATTGCCACATTAAGGCAGGCCGCAATGTCAATCTCTCCACTTTTCCAAATTTAAGTTCTAGATCTACTTTGAGTTGTTGGTGTTTCATATAATGTGGAATGTCCCACAACTTAACTCCCCTTTTTTCTTCTTTATCAGGATTCATTCTAAAGATTTGTGCCCTATGCATGTAAGTAGGCGTATCTTCATTTACGCCGATATTTATTTTCTGCGCTGCTAACATTTGTTCTTTGTTTGTGAAAAAAGCACAAATCATTTTTTCTCTATTGAATATTTGGTTGGTGACCAGGGTTACTTGGGCTTTGTTATGGAAGGATTTTTTAATATGGTTTATTTTATCCCCATTAGTTTTTCCGGCAACTTTTACTGCGTGAGTCCAAATTTTATATTTCGTTGCTTCAAGTTCTTTTCTCCATTGCGCTTGGTTGCTGTCTTCGGTATTATAGGATGCGATAGATTCTTTATCGTCTTTAATGAGAATAGGATTTAATTGTTTCTTCTTATGTTTAGGATTGGTGACCGTGGTCCAGGTGCTGTCTTCGATGTTTCCTCCTAAGACATTGCCTTCGCTGAGGTTGTTAGTGGTATCTTCAATTACGGTATCTTCTTCGATTATAGTGTCTTCCTGTCTTTCTTTTCCTTTACTTGTACCTGGGGTTGTTTCAATGATTACTTGAGGAATGTTTTCATATTCCATGTTTTCTACGGTTGGAGTGGTATCGATAGTTGTCTTTCCATTTTTCTTTTGTTGTACCTTTTTTGAACTGGTTTCTTTTCTTTGGAAGGGGGTGTTCTTTTGTCGTTCATTTGATATTTTAATACGTTGGGCATGGTCAGGACCCTTAGATTTAGACCTAGTGTTAGAGCTAACGCTCTCGCTCATGTTTAACTATTACGAACAAAATAAAAATAAAAACTTTTTCTAAAATTTTACTACGTATTTTTGTCAATAAAATGTTAAGTGGAAAGAGTTTTTTTTTTAATGAATACTTTGTAATGGAATGAGACTGATGAGGTCTTATCTTTATTCATTTAAAATATTTAATACAAAATACAGGAAGAATAAAAATTGACTATAACAATTTACGGTTAACGGTCTGACCAACTACCCTAAGGCCACGAGCACCTTATAAGGTAAGTGTTTTCCTTACCAAAGTCATAAACAAAGAAAATATTTGGAAGTAACGCCCGATCGACGCAAGATTCCACCTAACAACAACCACACCTCAACAACCCCAGAACCAAACGCCCAAAAGGCTAAAAGTTCCATAACACCATTATAACACTTTATAACTTGTATACCTGTTTACTAATCTACGGAGCAGCCAAATATGTCCACCTTAATGTTGGTTAGACGAAACAAAGTTTCTTCCAGTGAATAAAACGGCTACTTTAACGAAACCAAAGTTTCTTCCAGCAAAAATAAAGTTGGTCTTAACGGGAAAGTCTATCTCCTGCACGTATCATGAAAGTATTTAGCGTCAGTTTCTCATGGTCGACTCTTTTCCCTCCCATTCGAGATGGTGTACGAACAAAGTTCTTCCAAAAATATTTCGGTTGGTAATTTTCACACGTATCTATCCATTGGTATCATAACGGATCCAAAGATCCTCCCAAGAATAATCCATTTTGTGGCCTAATCTGTCCGACAGGTTTCCAACTAGCGAGACAAATCTACGTGGATTAAGTCGTGAAGGCGCATTTTTCGACGCAAAATGTTGGCGGATATCCAAAAAGCATTATAATCCAATAAAAATATAAAACACCTAACTACTACCACACCTCAAACAACTAACCCTCTACTCAATTTCACAACACACACCCCGGCTACAACTAAAATACATCACACTCCCCCGTCCTCCCACAAATTCATCACATCACACATCATTACCACCAAACGTCACCTAAGTATCACCATACCCCCCAGATCACCTGCCGTTCATCACCTATGTACCACCGTACCACCAAATTTTTTCATCAGTACGTCACACCTAAACTGACAAGATCGACAATTCAGGGTCAAACCAAAATTTGACATTTCCCCAAAAAGTTATTGACATGAAAACGAGGAAAATTTGTGGCGCAGACCCATAACCAATATATACGCAAAGTCAAACAGCTCCAGGGAAACTTCTTCGTTTATTCCGTTCGTTCAAAAACAAACTATCTAACCCAGAAAAAAGGAGCTAGCCCATACGTCCTGCCCCGGTTCGTCCTAAAGCTTCTACACTCCAAGACTATTTTCCAAGAAAAACAGA
>PQFF01000466.1:149240-162504 GCA_003547095.1 Diversispora epigaea | reverse complement strand
CGGACAAATTTTGGACCTCCGAATTTAATATATTTTCAAATGCGGTTTCTGTTTCTTGTGTAAATTTTTCCCATGTATCTTTATCTGCCATTTTAAGATTCCATAATTTGGGAATTCTATAATTTAGTTTTTTATGCTTTTTGAAACTATGTCCGTCGCAAAGACTACTTACGTTCAAAGATGCACGTGCGCAAGAATGATCACTATTTGCTACTAAGGTAGTATTATCAATATCTGCGTCTATTATTAATTCTTCACACGGTCGGTTGATCCAGATTGAATCTATACGGCTTTTACTTCTGGTTTCATTGTTGAAAATCTGGTGAAAAGTAAATTCCTTTTTTTCCCCATTGTAGAATCTATATACATCAGTATAACCACTGTATATCATTGATTGAAGTAAACTATTTTCTGGTGAAGTTTTTGATTTGTGTGGATAGCGATCTTTGCTAGGATTTGGAGTCGCATTCCAATCCCCCATGATTATGGAAATCCAATTATTAGATAATGCCTGTGAAATGTGATTGTATAACCATGGTTTCAATTGTCTAAGTATATTATTGTTAGTAGAATATTTGTTTGGCGCATAAATTCCTACTATTTGGAAAACTATTTTCCCCTTAAACGATAACAAAATACAAATGCCGTGTCCTTCTAATGTGTTTATTTTGTATATATGTTTAGCGATATGAGGTTTGAACATGAAACCTATTCCTGATCCTAGATTATTATTATCAGCTTCGGTAACTGACGACCACCATAAACGATATGTTGGATCGCACGTTTGTTGATTTTTTCCCCCCATTTGGTCAAAGAAAATATATTTTTCTGTGTGTTTTGTCGTTTTAGTTTCCGTGAGTAAAATTATATCTAGTTTTTCTTTTATACAGTATTCCCACCATGTGTTTTGTTTTATTCCATCACTAATGCCTCTTACATTTTGTGTACCTATTTTCCATATTATTTGTTGATTATTTCCTTTATTATTATAATTTGAATTGTCCCTATTATCTAGGCTATTATTATTGTCGTTACTATTTGTTATATTATTATGAAAATTATTATTATTATTATATGTATTTATATTGCTATCGATAGAATTTATAGAATTATTTGTTGATAATGATGTGCATTGTTCACCCATCATAATATTTGTAATAATTAGGATTTTTATTGAGAAGCCAAGCCGCTTCCTTGTTTTCTTTCAATACTGTCTTGTCGGGTAGATACGTCCTGGATTTGTGTTGTTATATTATTTAACTGTTCTGACATCTTTGCCATCCAATTTTGCAAAGTAGACGAATTATTATCATTATTTGTCACGTTATTCCTGATATTTNTTTGTTGATTTTTTCCCCCCATTTGGTCAAAGAAAATATATTTTTCTGTGTGTTTTGTCGTTTTAGTTTCCGTGAGTAAAATTATATCTAGTTTTTCTTTTATACAGTATTCCCACCATGTGTTTTGTTTTATTCCATCACTAATGCCTCTTACATTTTGTGTACCTATTTTCCATATTATTTGTTGATTATTTCCTTTATTATTATAATTTGAATTGTCCCTATTATCTAGGCTATTATTATTGTCGTTACTATTTGTTATATTATTATGAAAATTATTATTATTATTATATGTATTTATATTGCTATCGATAGAATTTATAGAATTATTTGTTGATAATGATGTGCATTGTTCACCCATCATAATTAATGAATACTTTGTAAATAAATATTTATTTTAATTTTGCATTATATTTTATTTTATAGTATATTATTATAAATTATTGTTGTATTATTTGTATTATATTAATAAATGTATTGTTTATGAAGTTTCGTATTATATTAATATATATATAATGCGATATTTACTTTATTTCTTTGCCTCAATAATTCTATCATCCCTATTATTCTTTTTATTATTAATTATTGGTTTCTTTTTAACATGTAGGAATTTAATTAAAAACAATTATTTAATGAATTATCAAATATGTATACGGAAATATTCGATAATATTATTTTTTTATTTCATAATTATGTATCCTAAGATGATTTACAAAATTAATTAGAATGATGTGTTTCAAAAGAAAGGAAGGAAGGATGACATCTAATGAAAGATAATACAAGTATGATGATACATTTAGGAAATATTCGAAGTTATTATTAAAATTTAGAAAATTTAGAAAAATGGGATGCAAAAAAAAATGTATATAAAGAATCAGAATTCTTCTAACTTTACCATAAAATTTTCCAAAATATTTGCATAAATATTTAAATATCTATTTAAAACAAATCCTCGAACATCTAAAAATTTTCGTAATGTCGCAAAAAACTTTAATTAGCTTTTATCAAGAAAAAAATAAAAAAATAAAAAAAGAGTTAATGATCTTTTATCCGGAAGATTAAGTAGTAATAAAGCAAAAAAAAGAAGAGAGATTTCCAATTTTACAACAGGAACATTTGCTTCAGAAGCTCCGAAAGTATCAGAAGCATCAACATCGGCAGTAGCAGCAGCATCAAGAGAAGAATTGGAAACCGAAATGCAGGATATATTGATAGAATCAACAACACCAATTATAATAGAAAGTGGTGGTGAAGAACTGGAAACTCGCGCAACCAAAAGAAAAAGAACTGAAAAAGGAAGAGAAGAACAATATTCCGAAGGCGAAAGTAATGTTTTAAAAAATTTTCAATAAAAATATTTTATAATAAATAATAATATATAATTTATTTTATTAGATGAATTTACGTTGGCAAGGAAAAAAAAGAAGATCGTACATTAAATTATTTGGTAAAAATCGATAAAGAAGTTGGGGACCTTCGAAAAGAAGTTTCAGATATCCGAAAAATAATGGAAAATAGTAAAATGATGAAAGAAAGTGACGAAATGTATGATCAAACCTTTATTAATGTAAGTATTTTATTTATTTTTATAAAAAAAACTATTTTACTGATAATATTTTTTAAAAAAAAGAAAATTATTGGGGAGATTGCAAACAAGTCAATTTCTAAAAAAATTTATCCAAATTCCAAAAAGCTGAAAGAGATTTCAGCAAGATTTTTAGCAAATAAATATCCGGAACTTTTCGAAAATTAGAGCAATAAACGCTGGACGTTTTATTTTGATATGATTCTACAAAGAAAAGTAAGTTTTACTGAATACATTATAATCCAAATATCTCAATAATTAACTAAAGATTTTGAATCATTTAAAGTTAGTAGAAAGGCACCGGTCTAGAAGAGGAGCGTTGTCTACCCAAATCAGAAAATCGATATTTTCTGTATTTAGAAGTTTCCCCAAAATAAATATGAAGTCAACTCCAAGCGAGATAAAAGCTTGGAAATCATTATCAATAGTCAAACAATGTTACGAAAAGTTACATTCAAAGTTGGAAAATGATGAAACTACCTGGTGTGAAAAAATCATTAACGAAACGTGGCAGGATACTTCAAAAGTATCCAAAGAACAAATATCTTTCGTCGTAGCAATATGCGAAAGTTTCCTAAACCCAAATAATGAAATATTAAAAAATGATAATAAATTTTTAAGTAAAAGGTTAAAAAGAAATTTAGTAAGTATTAAAAATATACAGATTTTTTTGATTTTTTAATTTTTTTAAATACTAAAAAAGAATTTTATTAATAGAAAAAAATGGAAACCGGCCGAGAATTTGATTTGAAAGACTCGGATTCTAACGAAGAAACGAAAAGTGACTCAAGTACATCAGATGAAGATGAGGATGAGGATGAAGGAGAAGTGAGCAGAAATGAGGGAGAAGGAAGTGGAGAAAGAAGTGAAAGAGAAAGAAGCAGAGAAGGAAGAAGAAGTGGAGAAAGAAGAAGTGAAGAAAGAAATGAAGAAAGAAGAAGTGAAGAAAGAGAAAGAAGAAGTAGAGAAAGAAGCGAAGAAAGAAATGAAGAAAGAGAAAGAAGAAGTGAAGAAAGAGAATGAAGAAGAAGTGAAGAAAGAGAAGGAAGAAGAAGTGAAGAAAGGGAAGGAAGAAGAAGCGGAGAAAGAAGAAGCAGAGAAAGAAGAAGCGTAGGAAGAAGTGTAGAAAGAAGAAGCGTAGAACGAAGAAATGAAGAAAGAAGAAGTGAAAGAGAAGAAAGAAATGAATGGGAATAGATTTCGAAAAGATCTGAAACATTAAAAAAATTCAAAAATATATATTTTTTTTATTATATTACATTTTATTATCAGTTTATTATATATTATCAGTTAATTATATTTTTATATAATAAAGAACGCATTGGTTTATTATAATTTTTTTTTTATATAAGATTTTATGAAATATTGCGAAAATAATGAAAATAATAAAAACTAATCTAATAACTCAAAAAAATGGATGCCATAAAATATCCTTTATCGATTAATATTGCAAGTATTTGTAACTTCACTTGTAAACGAAAATAAGTAGATTATTAAATTATTATACCGAAATTATTATTCGGAAATTTACTGATGACTAGTATATATATATTAGTTTATTATATTTTTTTACATAATAAAGATTTTTATGAAATATTGCGAAAAATAACAATTAATTTAAAAGTGATCGAAAAAAACTAAAGAATTAATCTAATTTGAATATTTGAAAAAAAAATAGAAAATAAAATTCATCGAAAATCTTTAGAAAATTCTGAATCGATACTAATGAAAAAGAAAAGAAAAAAGATGTTAGAAACAGTATTGAATAAACTGTGCACTGTTTTTAAGTAAGCATATTAGCGTCCGAGAATATCCTACTTCTAGACAGTAAGGTTATGAATAACCTGCTGAACGACTACCTGAAACTCCGAAAAACCATGGAAAAGGTAAAGAACAGCAAAGTTATGAACATAACCTGCTGAACTACTACCTGTCACGCAGAAAAAAACCACGGAAAAGGCAACGCATCGTAGTATAAGAGTTGTGTTAATCAAGAAAAGGGAACGTCGAGAACTTTTCTTATAGGAACTCTACCCTAATCCATCAGTTTAACATAACCAAAGGGACTCAAGAAGTTTCGGACGACCCCAACCTCGTCAAAAACCAACATACTTACTTGAAAATTTTTGTCCTAAAATTTCATGAGAATAATAATTTTTGAAAGAGTTCGAAACAAGATCATTCATTTAGTAAATAAACAAAATCATTTTGTGTTACAAAATAAAAAACATTTTTTATTTGACCAAAAATTTCTGCAAATTTTCGCAAGTTTTTCGAAAATTTTTTGAAGTGGAAAATTTTATGCAAAAATCTTCCGGAAATTTTCACTTCGAAACTTTTCGAAAAATTTCGCAAATTTCTGGAAATTTTCGCTTTTTAAAATTTCCTGATGTATGTTACAATTAACTGAGCCATGATTCAATAATAGAAGAATAATTATTGTAGATTCGTGGTTTGGTAGTGTAAATGCTTGCACTACATTATACATGTCGTCAAAACTAATTTGGCCTTGACTCAACTATTAAAATTTCAATTTTTAATTGCATCTGACTCAACTAATTACGTCAGTTATTAGTAAAAATTAAAATTTATTTTGACTCAACTCCAATTTTTCTCAATTTTAATTGCGTCTGACTCAATTCAATAGTTTTGACGACATGTATACACTACATTATATAAATATGGTTTTTATTCTATTTTATAATTGAAAAAACGTCGTTATTGGCCAAAAAACGTTCCTCATAATATTACAGATGCCCTTGAAAGTGCCTATGGATCATTTGTTAGTCAAACAGGAAAATTTGATGATATTGACCTTACCTTGTGTTCTATTCATAATCGTAAAAATATTGTTCTCCTTGCCAGCTGTTCTACACTCCCCTAGCAAAAGTATTTGTGGAATGATAAAATTTGAAAATAATTACTAAAATTAAAATGCTAATTTTAGCACAAAAAGTGATTTAAATTGCACAAACTTTTTTTTATTAGATTTCCCTAAACCAAGGCTATTATGTGATATATTTTGTGATAAAATTGAACATTTATACATAAAGATATTACGTTTCAAATTAAATTTATAAAAAATAATAAATTTATTCTTAGACCGTTACCTATACCGCATTCGATGGATATTAAAGATAGATACTAACTATCTTATATAGAATTGTAGCCAGAAATAATATCTACAACTTTAATTATTGCTATTTTTTTTACTACTTAATAAAATTTTGACTTTAATTAGATGTGAACAAAAATGATTGAAATTTAATAAAATTTTAAAAAAATAAAAAAAAATAAAAAATAATTATATCGATCATTTATACCTGAAAAACTTAAAGCTTGAAATATAAAGCATCTTTTGTAAAACTTTCAGCCTAATATATTGAAAATTGAGAAAATAATACATGATTAAACTTTAGAATATAATTTTAAAACGTTTGATATTTAATCATTAATATTCATCAGTAAATTTTTTTAAATGTAAGCCTTCGAAGTCTTTCACTCGAATACCTCCAACATAAACGTAAAATTTACGAAGGTTATTGGTACCGAAAACTTCATTTTTATTAATAAAACGTAATACTCCAGAGGTTATTGATATTGATAACCTTCAATAACCTTCACTTTATCATAATAAATGTAATATTTGCGAAGGTTATTGGTCTGATAACCTTCAATAACCTTTGAAAACGAAATTATTACAATAACCTCTGACATAAAAAATTTCCTGATGTTAAACTCAATTCTCAATTTAAAAATTTGAAACTTTCATAGTAGATGCTTCATATTATACATGTCGTCAAAACTAATTTGACTTTGACTCAACTCTTAAAATTTTAATTTTTAATTACGTCTGACTTAACTAATTACGTCAATCATTAATAAAAATCAAAATTTGCCTTGACTCAACTCCAATTTTTTTTAATTTTAATTGCGTTTGACTCAATTCAATAGTTTTGATGACATGTATACTCCATATGTTAAACTTTAACTGTACTTAATACTTCTTTTATTGTTATATTAATAGGTAAGAAAGTTTTATATGTAGTTCCAATTAGTAATTATTTTCAGATTTTTTTGATTTTTTAAAAATGATCGACACAGATTTGAAGTATTTGTGAAATTAATAAACATCAGGAAATTTTACAAGGCGGAAATTTCTGAAGGTATTGAAAATTTCTGCAAATTTTCGTGCGTTTTTTTCCATTTTTTAACTTTGTTCATAATTTTCAAAGTACAGAGCGATTTTCTACTAAGATGTTTCTAAGATAAATAGAACAGCCTTGTTTTTGGCTACAAAATGATATATATTTTATCCTTGTAGTATCAATATTCGCGAAGTTATTCCAGTTTAAAGAAAAAGCATCTGTGAAAAAATCGTATAAAAATTTCTGGAAAACTTGTGTAAATTTCTGCAAATTTTTGTCAAAATTTTGTGAAAATTTTCGTGGTGCAAAATTTTGCAAGTTTCCAGAAATTTTCGCACGATTTTTTTTCACAGATACTCTTTCTTTAAATCGGAATAACTTCGCGAATATCGATGCTACTAAGAAAAAATATATATCATTTTGTAGCTAAAAATAAGGCTGTTCTATTTATCTTAGAAATACCTTAGTAGAGAATCGCTCTGTGCTTCAAAAATCACGAGCGAAGTTAAAAAAATGGAAAAAAACACACGAAAATTTACAGAAATTTTTGACACCTTCAGAAACTTGCACAAACTTTTCACAAGTTTCCGCCTTATAAAATTTCCTGATGAAATCAAAAAAATAATTACCAATCGGAACTACATATAAAAACTTCCTTATCTATTAATATAACAATAAAAGAGGTATTAAGTACAGTTAAAGTTTAATATATGAAGCATCTATTATGAAAGTTTCAGATTTTTAAATTGAGAATTGAGTTTAATATTAATGGTTAAATATTGGATGTTTTAAAATTATACTCTAAAGTTTAATCATGTACTATTCTCTCAATTTTCAATATATTAGGCTGAAATTTTTACAAAAGATGCTTCATATTTCAAGCTTTAAGGTGACTTAAGTTAATAAATAATCAAGTTTTTCAAGTATAAATAATCGATATGATTATTTTCGATTTTTTTTTATTTTTTTAAAATTTTATTAAATTTCAGTCATTTTTATTTATGTCTAATTAAAGTCAAAATTTTTATTAAATAGTAAGAAAGATAGTAATAATTAAAGTTGTAGATATTATTTCTGGCTACAATTCCATATGAGATAGTTGATATCTATCTTTAATATCCATCAAATACGGTATAGGTAATGATCTAAGAATAAATTTATTATTTTTTATAAATTTAATTTGAAACGTAATATCTCTATGTATAGATGTTCAATTTTATCACAAAATATATTACATAATTATACTTGCACGCAAAATCATTTTGGGGCCCCGAAATTGGTATTCTGGGGAAAAAAGTCGAAATAGTTTTTCATAAAAGACGAAATTATTTTACTTAAAACCCGAAATTTTTTGACCACCCAGATTTATTCTTTGATTGAAGATATACATAACTGGGTACTTTTTTTACTTCCATATATAGAATAGATTCTGCATAAATCTCAAAAAGTCGAAATACCTCAAAAATCCAAAATCAATTTAGGAGAATTTAATAAAAAAAAGTTTGTGCAATTTAAATCACTCTTTGTGCTAAAATTATCATTTTAATTTTAGCAATTATTTTTAAATTTTATTATTCCACAAATACTTTTGCTAGGGAAGTGTACAACAAACCTTAAAACTGAAATAACTAGATATATAANATGTCTAATTAAAGTCAAAATTTTTATTAAATAGTAAGAAAGATAGTAATAATTAAAGTTGTAGATATTATTTCTGGCTACAATTCCATATGAGATAGTTGATATCTATCTTTAATATCCATCAAATACGGTATAGGTAATGATCTAAGAATAAATTTATTATTTTTTATAAATTTAATTTGAAACGTAATATCTCTATGTATAGATGTTCAATTTTATCACAAAATATATTACATAATTATACTTGCACGCAAAATCATTTTGGGGCCCCGAAATTGGTATTCTGGGGAAAAAAGTCGAAATAGTTTTTCATAAAAGACGAAATTATTTTACTTAAAACCCGAAATTTTTTGACCACCCAGATTTATTCTTTGATTGAAGATATACATAACTGGGTACTTTTTTTACTTCCATATATAGAATAGATTCTGCATAAATCTCAAAAAGTCGAAATACCTCAAAAATCCAAAATCAATTTAGGAGAATTTAATAAAAAAAAGTTTGTGCAATTTAAATCACTCTTTGTGCTAAAATTATCATTTTAATTTTAGCAATTATTTTTAAATTTTATTATTCCACAAATACTTTTGCTAGGGAAGTGTACAACAAACCTTAAAACTGAAATAACTAGATATATAAAGGAACATGGTAATGTAAAATTTCGTTGTCCTGCAATTTTTGATAAATATAATAAGTATTGATCGGCTATAGATATATTTAATAATTTACGAAATAACACACTTTCTTATCATGATGTTCTTACAACAAATACTCTAAAAATTGTATTCTGGTCTTTTATTTTTCAACTGTAGAAGTAAATAGTTATTTCGTATACTGTCAATTTGTTCTAGGTAAAAAAAATATGAAACATGTGGATTTTCGTAAACAACTAGTAACTTCAATTTTCAACTATTATTCAACAGAAGAAATAGAAGAAACCATTGCAGATAGAACTAAAAAAAGAAAAAATCAGGATTCAAATAACCTTGAGCACAATCTCATTAGTATCAATAATGATTCTACAAATTCTCAGATTAAAGGAAAGTATATTTAACGTCATTGCATAAGTTGTCATAAACGTACTTCTACTAGTTGTAGCTGCTCTATATCACGGGCTATGTGTACAAATTGCTGAGCTAATTATATTCATAATTCATATAATATAGTTCGTATAGGGTAAATATTTTTTTAATATATTTTTCTATGTCTATTCTATTAATTTTCAATTGCACAGCTAATAATTTTTTTTTAGCGAGTTACGGGACAGTTGAAAATTATGTACTGAATTTAGTACATTTATTTTACAAAATTATGCTGTGACTTTAAAATTTTAAAATTTGTTAATTATATTGTTAATGTAAATAGAAATAACATTTATGTATAAAGGAACATATAACAATTTTTTGAATAAAAAATCTTACAAATTTATTAACTTTTGAGTGTTCAGTGAATTTTTTAAATATGTACTGAATTCAGTACAAAAGATAAAATCCTATCCATTAACCTTTATTTTATCATAATAAACATAATATTTATGAAGGTTATTGATCTGATAACCTTCAATAACTTTTGAAAACAAAATTATTACAATAATCTTCATTATAAAAAATTTTCTGATGTATCACTTTTATAATTGAAACATAAGTCTTTATTAATATGTCAAACTCTCAAAAGATATTTTTATTTTAACTGATAAAGACTAAATATTCGATAAGCTCGTACTTAATGAAAAAGTTTAAGAAATATTAAGGTTCCTGAGTATGACATCAGAAAATTTTTTATAATGAAAGTTATTGTAATAATTTTATTTTCAAAGGTTATTAAAAGTTATTGAACTAATAACTTTCGTAAATATTATGTTTATTATAATAAAATGAAGGTTATTGAAGGTTATCAATATCAATAACCTCTGCAGTATTATGTTTTATTAATAAAAATAAAGGTTTTTTGTACCAATAACCTTCGTAAATATTATGTTTATATTGGAGATATTCGAAGGTTATTGGAGTGAAATATTTCAAAGGTTTACATTTAAAAAAATTTACTAATAGAAGAAAAATTATCATATGATAAAGATAACTGAAAAAAGATTATATAAATAGAATAGGTTGTAGGTCAATTATAAGTTATAATAATTTTATATTTTTGTTTTTTTTGAGGTGAAGTATAGTTTATAAAATAATAATATCTTTTTATATAGTCTCGATACCTTTAAATCTGAACGAAATCCGTTAATATAACAGAATTGTTATGAAAAGAAAGGCACTTTGGTATTTAATAGCTATTTTCAAGTAGCATAGTTTGTTATTATAATTGCGTTGTAATTTGTATTTATAATTGTTGTAAAGATAATAACTTTCTTAATTATTTTATTACTACATAAGGAAGAAGTTACAATATAAATTTCTTTGTAAAGACGTAATTCTAAAAAAAATATTTTGAAAGAAAAGACAGATCATGACCATATGGCAGATATATTATACTTTACCAATTCATATAAGATGTTATGTTTATTGACTTGTACACACAAAGTTGATCTCATCAAACTAACTTTCAATTAATTTCAATTACAATGGTTACTAAAAAACAGTTTTAATAATACGCAAATGAAATATTACAATAAAGTTAAAAAAGATAAAACGTGTTTATCATCAAGAAATTTTTCGGGGTGTAAATTTACAGAAATTTACAGGATCTACAGAAATTTATGTTTAAAAAAATCAAATTTTTTAACTTTGATCACTATTTATAAGACAGGAAGCAGTTTTTTACTACATTAGGAAATTTTTTATATCAGAGGTTATTGTAATAATTTCATTTTCAAAGGTTATTGAAGGTTATCGAACCAATAACCTTCGCAAATATTACGTTTATTATGATAAAGTGAAAGTTATTGAAGGTTATCAATATTAATAACACTGGTTGAAATCTGGAATATCAGGGACTTATCGGGCACTTATCTCCTCCCAGATAGGTCCCCGATATCTATTTATATTACATCTATCAGGTACCCGATAAATGTAGTAGTCGTGTCTAATATCGTATACTTATCGCAGACTTATCAGTTATATTTTTTACACATATCGGGTATTTAGTTTTTAGCCATTTTTCAAAATCAATCGGGTACCCGATTTTTTTTTTAAATACTATCGGGGATCTATCGGTCAACTTTCGGCTGCTAATAGGCTCCCGATATTTTATTTATATTGCGCCTATCGGGTGCCCGATAATATAGCTTTCATACTAAAATTCAATTATTCATTAGATAAAATCATAAAAAATTCAATAGCTTTATTTATTATTGCACAAATTTTTTTTTAATATATCATATGCCCGATAACTAATTTTATTGCAAAATTTATTTATTAATATAATCAAAATATATAAAAAATAATAAAAATCAAAAAAAATTATATAATANATATCGTATACTTATCGCAGACTTATCGGTTATATTTTTTACACATATCGGGTATTTAGTTTTTAGCCATTTTTCAAAATCAATCGGGTACCCGATTTTTTTTTTAAATACTATCGGGGATCTATCGGTCAACTTTCGGCCGCTAATAGGCTCCCGATATTTTATTTATATTGCGCTTATCGGGTGCCCGATAATATAGCTTTCATACTAAAATTCAATTATTCATTAGATAAAATCATAAAAAATTCAATAGCTTTATTTATTATTGCACAAATTTTTTTTTAATATATCATATGCCCGATAACTAATTTTATTGCAAAATTTATTTATTAATATAATCAAAATATATAAAAAATAATAAAAATCAAAAAAAATTATATAATATCATAATTATTATTATTACTATTATTATTATTATTATTATTATTATAATTATTTTTTTTTATTTTCTTTTATTTTTTTTTTTGTTTTTTTGTTTTTTTTTGTTTTTTTTTTATTAGAATCTTTTTTTGAAGATTCTCGTTTTTTTTTTTATTTGATGATGATGATGACGATTTTCTTTTTCTTTTATTTGCTATAATTAAATCGTTTCCATCATTATCATCATCCTCATCGGTGTTGTCCTTTCCTTCTCCTTCACTTTCATCTTCTTCTGTATCGGGATCATAAATTACTATTTTTGATTGATCCTGATTTTCACGCATCAATGCTACTGTATTTAGAGTCCAGCTCGGGACCCCAACTGATAGGTGCCTGTCTCTTATAATCTTGGACGCTACGTTTCTGATTCTTTGTCTTTGCTGTTTTTTGCATATATCTTTAACGACAGGATCGATCCTTTTGTTAAAAAGTTTTATGAGCTAAAAAAAAAAAAAACACATTAATAATATCCCTGATAGGTGTAAAAAATATATATATTATTATTTACTTACAGCATCCGATCGTCACCATTTTTCATATACATAAATTGATATTGTTTTTTCATTACTATTATTATTATCATTATTATTATCATTATCATTATTATTATTACTATCATTATTATCATTATTATCATTATTATTATTATTATTATTATTATTATTATTTTTTTTTTTGTTTCAGCGAGGCCTCATCTCAAATTTTATTA
>PQFF01000466.1:136387-147955 GCA_003547095.1 Diversispora epigaea | reverse complement strand
TCCTCATCGGTGTTGTCCTCTCCTTCTCCTTCACTTTCTTCTTCTTCTGTATCGGGATCATAAATTACTATTTTTGATTGATCCCGATTTTCACGCATCAATGCTACTGTATTTAGAGTCCAGCTCGGGGCCCCAACTGGCGGGTGCCCGTCTCTGTTAATCTTGGACGCTACGTTTCTGATTCTTTGTCTTTGCTGTTTTTTGCATATATCTTTAACGACAGGATCGATCCTTTTGTTAAAAAGTTTTATGAGCTAAAAAAAAAAAAAACACATTAATAATATCCCTGATAGGTGTAAAAAATATATATATTATTATTTACTTACAGCATCCGATCGTCACCATTTTTCATATACATAAATTGATATTGTTTTTTCATTACTATTATTATTATCATTATTATTATCATTATCATTATTATTATTACTATCATTATTATCATTATTATCATTATTATTATTATTATTATTATTATTATTATTATTATTATTATCAGTATCATTATCACTATCGATGATAGTTGTTGTTCGTGCTGCTGATGTTGATGCTGCAGCTGTTCTTGCAGTCGCGGTTGTCACATCATCTGTTTCTTCCCATTCTTCCGAATGGTAACTGGAATTATTTAAGATTTTAGATAAATCTTTTTTCAGATATCATTTTATATACTTGTTATCTCCTTGCATCATAAAATCTACTGCTCTCCTCCTTCTTTTCTTTTTCTATTAACATATAAATATATATATATTATTTCCGATATGCATGTTTTTTAGAAAATTAAAAAAAGAACTTACATTATTCATTGCCATATTCTTTAATTTTCGCCTGCTATCATTAATAACTGCTCTTTGATTACCAATATTATTTACTCTATGGCGTGACCGATGACGCCTTTGTAGCATTTTTATGATTTCTGCTTCTGTAACTTTGTACTTTTTATTAATTTTTCTTTTGAGTGGAGGTAGCAACTTCATAATCACATCATGCTTTTGAGCAGCCCAAGTTAAGCGATCATTAATTTGATACACTGTGTTCATTTCAGAATCAACTACAAGAAAAACTTCCTTCTACAAAATTGTTATTTGTATGTTAATCGTGTCCCCGATAGACACAACTAATATAAAATTTGTTATATATTATACTTACTTTAATTCTTTTATAAAATTCGTCATCTAGGGGTTTGATTCTTTTATCTTCGTCAAAAGATGATGAAGAAATCAAAGATTGCGACACTTGTTCTGAGGAACTAGTGGTTGATGATGATAATGATGATGATGATGATGATGATGATGACGATGATGACGACGACGACGACGACGACGATGATGATGCTTTTTTATTTTTCTTTTTTGTCATTAAGTCGTAATAAAAATGACCTAATTGGGAAAGTTCTATTAAATATATAAAATTATATTCGTTATTAATATTAATTATAATTTAAATATTATAAAAATTAAAATATTTAATATTACGTTTTTTTGTTATTTTATTTTTTTGATTTTTTTTTCCTTTTTTTTTTATTGCCTTAATAGGGGATGCGATAGAGAATCTTTTTGCTTTTTTTGCTTTTCTTGCTTTTTTTTGCTTTATGAGATTTGGTNTTCAGAATCAACTACAAGAAAAACTTCCTTCTACAAAATTGTTATTTGTATGTTAATCGTGTCCCCGATAGACACAACTAATATAAAATTTGTTATATATTATACTTACTTTAATTCTTTTATAAAATTCGTCATCTAGGGGTTTGATTCTTTTATCTTCGTCAAAAGATGATGAAGAAATCAAAGATTGCGACACTTGTTCTGAGGAACTAGTGGTTGATGATGATAATGATGATGATGATGATGATGATGATGACGATGATGACGACGACGACGACGACGACGATGATGATGCTTTTTTATTTTTCTTTTTTGTCATTAAGTCGTAATAAAAATGACCTAATTGGGAAAGTTCTATTAAATATATAAAATTATATTCGTTATTAATATTAATTATAATTTAAATATTATAAAAATTAAAATATTTAATATTACGTTTTTTTGTTATTTTATTTTTTTGATTTTTTTTTTATTTTTTTTTTATTACCTTAATGGGGGACGCGATAGAGAATCTTTTTGCTTTTTTTGCTTTTCTTGCTTTTTTTTGCTTTATGAGATTTGGTCATTTTGAAAATTGAAAAAATATTATTTTATTAACTATCTAATTTAATTCTAATTTAATTAAAATAATATTTTTTAAAAAAAAAATGAAGAAAAAAGCGATTCTTTATATATTCTATTTTTCGGGTAGTCAATCTTTAAGAATTACGTTATTCTTTGATATTTTTGATATCATTACGTTACTATTTGATATTTTTAATATCATAAAAATGATATAATAATATATTGATATTATTCTCATATAATAATTATTTCATCATAGTATTTTCACTTACTTAATAATTTCGTTCAATATTCATCTATAAAAATTATGTATTAAAATAAATTAGATACATCGGAGATATGATATTATTTATTTAAAATAACTTTTCTTTAAAAAAAAACCAAAAAACAATCATACTCCTGTATATATATTTATTAAAATATTTTTAATAAATAAACAAATAATAAAATTTATATATCCTTGACGCGTTATTTTCGTTTTTTTTTTGTTAAAATTTTTTAGCTAAGAAAAGTCAGTATCCGATATTTTATGAAAANAATTGAAAAAATATTATTTTATTAACTATCTAATTTAATTCTAATTTAATTAAAATAATATTTTTTAAAAAAAAAATGAAGAAAAAAGCGATTCTTTATATATTCTATTTTTCGGGTAGTCAATCTTTAAGAATTACGTTATTCTTTGATATTTTTGATATCATTACGTTACTATTTGATATTTTTAATATCATAAAAATGATATAATAATATATTGATATTATTCTCATATAATAATTATTTCATCATAGTATTTTCACTTACTTAATAATTTCGTTCAATATTCATCTATAAAAATTATGTATTAAAATAAATTAGATACATCGGAGATATGATATTATTTATTTAAAATAACTTTTCTTTAAAAAAAAACCAAAAAACAATCATACTCCTGTATATATATTTATTAAAATATTTTTAATAAATAAACAAATAATAAAATTTATATATCCTTGACGCGTTATTTTCGTTTTTTTTTTGTTAAAATTTTTTAGCTAAGAAAAGTCAGTATCCGATATTTTATGAAAATCCAAAATAAAAATGAAATACACTTATCGGGGATTGGTCGTATCATATATTAATCTTAACATTATAATAGTTGTAATATATCTATCACTGGTCAAATGAACAAAAATCGGAATCCTATTGATAGCGGAAATATGCATAAATCGGACATCCTATTTGTGAAAATTCATAAATCAGAAATTTCTATTTATAAATCAGAAAAAATTGACTGCCTATACTTAATAAATCTTAGCAAATTTAGCCATCAATCGGAATCCTATTCATGATAAAACCATCCTATTTTTTTCTATTCGACCAGTGTATTAATATATTTATAGTATATATAATATAAAAATATCATAATTATAAATTACAAGACTTGTAAATATATAATATGGTACTGTTAATATTATCAGCCGCAAGGAGGTGTTGTGCTCTCAAGGAGTATTATGTGAGAGAGTAATATTTATGAAAAAAGGTATTTGTTTATTTTATGTATAGTAGGATCAGAGATCATCAAGTTTGTGCTACACTATTAATATTATAATAATAATAAGTAATTTATATATAAATAACACGAATTATAATAAGTAATTTATATTGTGATACGAATTATAAAAGCGCATATATATATAATAAACATGAATCTTTTCAAATATTGAGACGCGAATTATAAAAAAACACGTTAATTTAAAAATTAATAAACATAAATTTCTCAAATTTTGAGACACGAAAACGTAAAGCAAATTTACAAAAAATATGTATTAGCGAAATTATATAAAAAGAGAAATATTATATTTTGTAAAATTTTCAGAACAATTTATAAATCATTTTTTTTAATTAATTTACTAATATATTAATATATTTTGAAAAAATGTCTCAAAAATCAGTACTATTAACTAGCTTAGTTTCTACGAAGACATATAAATATGTATGCAATTATCTATTGTGTAATGGTAAAGAAGTTGTAGCAAGAACTCAGGAGAAGCATGCTAATAATAAAGAATTGTGAAAATCTAAAAGTTCAAGAAAGAATCAGTTAGCAAGGATTGAATCAAGAAAATATAGTAAGTTTATTAAATTGCAACGTTGTTATTATCAAATCGGGTACCTGATATATCAAATTTTTATTTTTCGGGTACCTGATATATCAATTTTTATTTTGTGTAACATTTATTACCTTTCTTAGAAAATGAAAATGTATCATTAATCATGAGTAGCAAGAAAAGAAAAAGAAACTCCCGACAATTCATTCCGGATGAAGAAACTGCTCGTTTACCTAAGTTAAAAAGGGATACATCAATAAGTAATATGCTTTCAGGGATGGATCTTGATGATGAAATTATTGTGGCATCATCATCGCGATCCAGAAATGATCAATTTCATAATCCACTTATAGAAGAGACTCCTGATATATTTGATGATATGCTTTTGTATGATTTAGGTGATAATGAAAACAATGAAAACAATGAATTAATTGATGACCTTGAAGAATATCGTGATGATGATAATGAATTAATTGATAACCTTGAAGAATATCATGATGATGATAATGAATTGATTGATGACCGAGAGGATGATGAAGAATTAGATGTGAATGTAGAATCAGAAAATGAGCACAAAGAAGTATTTGAAGAAAATAATTTATTTATTACACCTGAGCTAGAAGAAGAGAATGAAAATTATGAAGGAATAGAACTAGAAGATAGATATAGAGATACTTATCTGGTTATTTAAGTTTCAACAATGATATCGATTATCTGATAATGCCCTGGAGGCGTTAATTAAATTTTTAAATGTTATGTTCAAATCTATAGATGATTCTAAGTTCTGGGAATTTCCTGCATCTTTGTATTTAGCAAAAAAGAGGTTAGGAATTTTTCAACCAAAATTAAGGATGGCAGTTTGTACAAACTGTTATAAATTATATGATTTTAAGATTATATGCAATTATAAAGAAAACAATAAGTTGACAATTATGAATTGCCATTATGAAGAATATCCTAATAATCCGATATCTTCTCGTAAGAAGTTATGCAATAATGAACTCCCCTCCCTCAAAAAAAATATGAAAAATATGGTAGCTATCCCCCGAATGCTATACCCTAAGCCTTCAATTAAGCAACAATTAAGTCTCTTGTACCAAAGATCCAGTTTTGAAAAAATGCTAGAACAATCGAGTACAAGAAATTATGATAATAATATTTATACCAATATATATGATGGAAAAGTATGGAATACATTTCCTTTTGATGGAAACAAATTTTTTAGTAAAGAAACTGCTACCTCGAATTTAGGTCTATTAATAAATTTGGACTGGTTTCAACCCTTTAAATATACACAACATAGCACTGGTGCTATTTATGCTTCGATATGTAATCTTCCGAGGGCAGAAAGAAATAAACCCGAAAATATTATTTATTTAGGCTTTCTACCTAAACCTAAGGAAGCTGATAAAAACCAAATAAACCATTATCTATCTCCGATAGTTGATGAACTTAAGGAATTATGGAAAGGGTGGAAAGTTCCTGTTACATTTGAAAATAAAGATGGGCTCGATATAAGAGTTGCAATAATAGTAGGTTCTTCTGATATTCCAGCTATACAAAAGTTATTTGGGCATAGATCTGCAGTAATGAAATGTCACAGGTGCCCGAAAAGAGGCCGATATAGTGAGAAGTTCAAAAAAACTCATTATGGTGGCATGCATAATTATGAACAATGGATTACAGAATTTGCAGACCTCAAAAACATAGACAATATGCTCAGGAATGGCTTAAATGTGACACCAGAGGAACAAGAGAAGCTCATTTTAAAATAAACGGAGTGCGATAGTCTGAATTGCTTCGTCTTCCTTACATGGATCCGATCAGATTTACAGTAGTGGATCCAATGCATTGCTTGTTCTTTGGAATTGCAAAATGGATTATTCAATCCATATTTATTAAAGAAAATAAGTTAAATTCTGAACAACTTCGTACAGCACAAAAAAGGATGGATAGCGTTCAACTTCCATCTGATATTGGTCGAATCCTTCTAAAAATTACTATCGGAGAAGAATTTTCAAAGCTCATTGCTGACCAATGGAAAACCTTTATTATGATATATGCAACAACAATTTTATGGGACATGTTAGATGATAATGATAGAAAGATATTGGAACATTTTGTTCGGGCGTGTAACTTATTGGTTGCTAGATTTGTTACTGAAGATGATCTACAAGAAGCCCAAGAAAGATTAAGGGATATGTCAATAAATATAGAAAGAACCTATGGGCCTGAATTTATTACAAGTAATATTCATTTATCAATGCATATTCCTGAATGCATACGGGATTATGGCTCTGTTTATAGTTTTTGGTTATTCCTGTACGAGCGATTAAATGGATACATAGGTAAGCCACATATATCGGATGTACGAAATTATAATAAATAAAATTTTAACACAAATCTTTTCATAGGTTCATATCCCAACAGTAATCGACAGATCGAACCTGAACTTATGCGAATTGTTTTTAAAAATTTGCTTGTGGATTATCATCTGACACGTCAATGGATATCTGGTCTCCTAGAGAAGTCCCATCAATTTCTTTCTCCAAAGAAAGTTGCTGGCAGTTTAGCTGTAACTAATGAATTTGATAGAGAAGAGTTACAGTTAGAGATGGTAGACGCAATACGAATTGAGCCAGGAATTTAGCCAGATTTAATTTAGCCAATTGAGCCTGGAATTTAGCCACGGCGCAATCAGGCGCAATGGCTAAATTCTGGCGCAAAGGCTAAATAATAGCGCAATTCTGATTATACTTGCACGCAAAATCATTTTGGGGCCCCGAAATTGGTATTTTGGGGAAAAAAGTCGAAATAGTTTTTCATAGAAGACGAAATTATTTTACTTAAAACCCGAAATTTTTTGACCACCCAGATTTATTCTTTGATTGAAGATACACATAACTAGGTACTTTTTTTACTTCCATATATAGAATAGATTCTGCATAAATTTCAAAAAGTCGAAATACCTCAAAAATCCAAAATCAATTTTGGGAACATGTATANTAAATAAAATTTTAACACAAATCTTTTCATAGGTTCATATCCCAACAGTAATCGACAGATCGAACCTGAACTTATGCGAATTGTTTTTAAAAATTTGCTTGTGGATTATCATCTGACACGTCAATGGATATCTGGTCTCCTAGAGAAGTCCCATCAATTTCTTTCTCCAAAGAAAGTTGCTGGCAGTTTAGCTGTAACTAATGAATTTGATAGAGAAGAGTTACAGTTAGAGATGGTAGACGCAATACGAATTGAGCCAGGAATTTAGCCAGATTTAATTTAGCCAATTGAGCCTGGAATTTAGCCACGGCGCAATCAGGCGCAATGGCTAAATTCTGGCGCAAAGGCTAAATAATAGCGCAATTCTGATTATACTTGCACGCAAAATCATTTTGGGGCCCCGAAATTGGTATTTTGGGGAAAAAAGTCGAAATAGTTTTTCATAGAAGACGAAATTATTTTACTTAAAACCCGAAATTTTTTGACCACCCAGATTTATTCTTTGATTGAAGATACACATAACTAGGTACTTTTTTTACTTCCATATATAGAATAGATTCTGCATAAATTTCAAAAAGTCGAAATACCTCAAAAATCCAAAATCAATTTTGGGAACATGTATAATTCTGATTGGCTGGCGCAATTATAAAATTTATTAAATAATTATTTTTAAATTTTTAAAAATAATTAATTTTAGCTTTAATTTCAGATCAATTTTACATAACTAGGAGCGATTTTCTACTATAATATTTCTATGACAGATCGAAAGATCTGGTTCTTAGCTACAAGATGATATACATTTCATTTCTGTAACATTAAAATTGGCCAAATTATAGCTATTTTAATACAATATGTTAAAATGTTAATATCGGTAAAATTAATTAATAATTTTATTTGATAAACCTTTTGTCACGTGACTAAAATTGCGCCAGCCAATCAGAAATTGCGCCTGAATTTAGCCAGAAAAAAATTAATTAGCCTTTGAGCCAGAATTTAGCCGGCGTAATTTAATTAGCCTTTGAGTCAGAATTTAGCCAGAATTTAGCTGGCGCAAAATTAATTAGCCAAAGGCGTAATTATTGAGCCAACCTTGATATCAATTGAGCTTTCCACCCTTAGTTACAGTATTTTATCTCAATGAGACATGATATATCTAATAAGATCTATGGTACTGAACTTATACCAAGACGTATGCTGACGCCTTCGCATGAAAAGGTAAGTATTCCTATAGAAGTTCAAAAAATATTATGTGAATGGTATGCAATATTATATAATAGAAAAAAGAAGGATGTAAATGCGTGTATGGAAGTAACTATGAACCAACATGCAAGATTAATAATTAATAATGAAATATTTGGGTCCATTATCGCTGGACGACATGAAAATAATACAATTATATTAGCGAAGTGGAAAGCATACAGAGATGGAAGCAGTGATATTTATCCTGGAGAGGTACAATATTATTTCGAACATACTCTAACACTTCCAAAAGGACCCAAAACACATCTTCTAGCATATGTCAAATGGTATAAAAATGCGCCTTCCTCTAATATACGATTTAAACATAAATTTATGGAACCCGAAAAGTTAAATACAGAATTATGGAAAGCAGAATACTGTGAGGAAGGTTAAGATTCAATTATAGCAGTGCATAGAATATATGGTCGAGCAATTAAGATAAATTATCGAGTGGGAAAAAGCGATAATTATGTCTCAATAATTCCGTTGAATAGAAGATTTATTGTTTAATTTATTTTACATCAGGAAACTTTTCGGGACGTAAAATTTACAGGACCTACAGAAATTTACGCCTAAAAAAATCAATTTTTTTGACTTTGATCATTATTTATAAGACAGGGAGCGATTTTTTACTAAGATATTCCTATGACAGATCGAAAGATCTGGTTCTTAGCTACAAGATAATATATTTTTCATTTCTGTAACATTAATATTCGCGAAGATATTCAAGTTTAAAGTTTCACATTTGTGAAAAAATTTCCGCGTAAATTTTCCGAAAATTTTCGTAATTCTGCCGGAAATTTCTATGACGTCACGTGAATTTCCGGCAGAATTACGGAAATTTTCGAAAAATTTACGCGGAAATTTTTTCAAAAATGTAAAACTTTAAACGTGAATATCTTCGCGAATATTAATGTTACAGAAATGAAAAATATATTATCTTGTAGCTAAGAACCAGATCTTTCGATCTGTCATAGGAATATCTTAGTAAAAAATCGCTCCCTGTCTTATAAATNAAAAGTTAAATACAGAATTATGGAAAGCAGAATACTGTGAGGAAGGTTAAGATTCAATTATAGCAGTGCATAGAATATATGGTCGAGCAATTAAGATAAATTATCGAGTGGGAAAAAGCGATAATTATGTCTCAATAATTCCGTTGAATAGAAGATTTATTGTTTAATTTATTTTACATCAGGAAACTTTTCGGGACGTAAAATTTACAGGACCTACAGAAATTTACGCCTAAAAAAATCAATTTTTTTGACTTTGATCATTATTTATAAGACAGGGAGCGATTTTTTACTAAGATATTCCTATGACAGATCGAAAGATCTGGTTCTTAGCTACAAGATAATATATTTTTCATTTCTGTAACATTAATATTCGCGAAGATATTCAAGTTTAAAGTTTCACATTTGTGAAAAAATTTCCGCGTAAATTTTCCGAAAATTTTCGTAATTCTGCCGGAAATTTCTATGACGTCACGTGAATTTCCGGCAGAATTACGGAAATTTTCGAAAAATTTACGCGGAAATTTTTTCAAAAATGTAAAACTTTAAACGTGAATATCTTCGCGAATATTAATGTTACAGAAATGAAACACATATTATCTTGTAGTTAAGAACCAGATCTTTCGATCTGTCATAGGAATATCTTAGTAAAAAATCGCTCCCTGTCTTATAAATAATGATCAAAGTCAAAAAAAATTGATTTTTTTAGGCGTAAATTTCTGTAGGTCCCGTAAATTTTCTGTAAATTTACGCCCCGAAAAGTTTCCTGATGTATTATATATATTATTTTCATATAAATAATAAAGCATAGTTATATTTTTATTGTTTTAAATAATTTCTTAGCATGTATGAAAACTTGATTTAAACTTGATTTGAGAAGTAAATATTATATTTGAACACGAGAAATTCAATATTGTGTTTCTGATAAGCGTAAATAAAGGTTAAAAACATGATATGCTAAAATGTATATTGGGTGCCCGATATTATTTACACATATTGGTGATCCAATATTATTTATTTACACATATCGGTGACCCGATAGTTGTAAAATAAATATTATGTACCCGATAGTTGTAAATAAATATCGAGTAGCTGATATTTATTACAAAAATCGGGTATCTTAATAAATATTGGTAATATTTAATACACCTATTGGGGATATAAAAAATTTGATTAAAAAAAAATATCAGGTACTTTAATATATCGGGTAAGGGTGGAAGGCTCAATTGATATGAAGGCTGGCTCAATAATTGCGCCTTTGGCTAATTAATTTTGCGCCAGCTAAATTCTGGCTAAATTCAGGCGCAATTTCTGATTGGCTGGCGCAATTTTGGTCACGTGACAAAAGGTTGATCAGATAAAATTATTAATTAATTTTACCGATATTAACATTTTAATATATTGTATATTGTAAAAAACTCTCTCTCTCCGTTCGATAAATTATTCAAAAAACACGCAGTAAAAAATTATTATTTTTTTCTTGGTGCCTGTTAGTTGGAGGTTAAGTCCGACCAGATAAGACTAACTATGGTGGACGGTCCTAAGAAGAATATATGAAGTTTGGTCTACGGTGTTGGCCTATTTATACCTTCAAAGAAAATAGGGGAACGACAACTAAAGCAGGGAAAAACTATATATAAAAGATCACACAGCAGTTATATGTAATATGCTATAGTTGAAAGGTTTGTAAGTAAATACAATAATGAAGGATTTAGATATGTGGTTTTATTCGAAAGAGGCAAGGGTGAGGTTTTAAAGGGGTTATAGAGAACAAATCTCTATCGTCACAAAGACAATTAATAAAGAAACCAATTCTTTAACTATGGGGTTTTCAACAAATGAAAAGAGTATTATTCACCAAGAATAATAATATCAAAGTATATAAATTATAATATTCAATGTCACCAAGACTTTATTATCAATTTATTACTTACTACGAGCTAAATACATTTAATAGGTTTATACTAAAGTGTATTGGAACTTATATTGATTTGTATCTAACTGAAGACTGAGATTAAGGGAAAACTCAGCTTATTTATAACTAATAATTCTTGCCATCAT
>PQFF01000466.1:97192-136181 GCA_003547095.1 Diversispora epigaea | reverse complement strand
TGTTGGCCTATTTATACCTTCAAAGAAAATAGGGGAACGACAACTAAAGCAGGGAAAAACTATATATAAAAGATCACACAGCAGTTATATGTAATATGCTATAGTTGAAAGGTTTGTAAGTAAATACAATAATGAAGGATTTAGATATGTGGTTTTATTCGAAAGAGGCAAGGGTGAGGTTTTAAAGGGGTTATAGAGAACAAATCTCTATCGTCACAAAGACAATTAATAAAGAAACCAATTCTTTAACTATGGGGTTTTCAACAAATGAAAAGAGTATTATTCACCAAGAATAATAATATCAAAGTATATAAATTATAATATTCAATGTCACCAAGACTTTATTATCAATTTATTACTTACTACGAGCTAAATACATTTAATAGGTTTATACTAAAGTGTATTGGAACTTATATTGATTTGTATCTAACTGAAGACTGAGATTAAGGGAAAACTCAGCTTATTTATAACTAATAATTCTTGCCATCATTTATGTCGTCGCGTATGCCATCAAGTATGCCATCATGCGTGTCATCATGCATGCCACCATCTATGCCATGGCTCTTGTCATCACTTATGCCATCGCGTTACTGATCGACAATAAATTATTAATCTAGATATACTAATTTAGGTAACAACTGATAATTCGTAATACATGACTAAATTGATTTACAATAATATAATAACTATAATAAAGATAAGATATAAGATATAATCATAATAAAATAATAAATATAAGAAATACAGATAAGAAAATATAACTAAAATATTAATAATAAAAAACTATGTTAACAACGGGTTTTTGGCTCTGGTTCTCTTGACGAAAGGTGTAAACGGCGAACTTGACGTTTTTCCTGTGAAAATAGTCTTCATGTGGATAAGCCTGAGGACGAACTGGCGACTTGGTCTTAGTTGCCCTTTTCCGTTTTAACGTTTTGACCTTGAACGAACACTGAAAACAGGAGTTTTCCCTGGGGCTGTATAATTTTCGTTTGGTAGTGGGAAGGGTCTGCGCCACAAATTTTCTTTTTTCATGTTTTTGAATGGTTTTGGGGAATTTTCAAATTTCGGTTTGACCCTGATTTGTCGATCTTGTCGATCGGGGGTGACGCATTAATAAAAAGTGTGATACGTTGGTATTTAAGGAGTGATCGGAGGTGATGAAAAAATTTTGTAGTGGTACGGTGGTTATACGTGTTGCCCAAATCCCAAATAATTTGGGATTTGGGACGCCAAAATGCACAAATTACTAGTATTTGGGATTTGGGATTTGGGATTTCGGCAAAAAATACTAATTATAATTTGGGATTTGGGATTTGGGATTTCGGCATTTGGATTTCGAATTTGGGCGGCAGGTATAACGGTGGTACATAAGGTGTGATCAGGTGGAAAGAACGTGTGATGTGATGTCGGGTTCGATGGACGGGGGTGGTAGTTTGTAATAATAAGTTGAAGGGTGAGAGTTTTTGGTTTGTTGGATCGTGACGATGTGGGGAGGGATGTTGTTCCCTTGGGAGAGTTTGTAAGAGGGGACCTTTGGGTGATACCAACACCACACCAAAGGGAAAATTTTTTCTTTTTTTTCACTTTTTTCTTAAGATAGCTTGGCCAGGTTGGTATTGGTAAGTTTCATGAAACTGATGAGGACTTAGTTTTTATTCCGCAAGGGGTAAATACGAAAAGTTTTGAAGAAATTCAAAATGGAGGGAAATCAGAAAGTTTCGTGGCAGTGGTTGGTCAAACGGTGACTTCGGTCTAGTTCGTTTTTATTCTTCAATATATGTAATGTTATTTTACTTTATGTTATACATGTCGTCAAAAGTAAAAAGCTATTGACTCAACTACTGAAATTTAATTGCGTCTATGTAATTGCGTTGTTAACATAGTTTTTTATTATTAATATTTTAGTTATATTTTCTTATCTGTATTTCTTATATTTATTATTTTATTATGATTATATCTTATATCTTATCTTTATTATAGTTATTATATTATTGTAAATCAATTTAGTCATGTATTACGAATTATCAGTTGTTACCTAAATTAGTATATCTAGATTAATAATTTATTGTCGATCAGTAACGCGATGGCATAAGTGATGACAAGAGCCATGGCATAGATGGTGGCATGCATGATGACACGCATGATGGCATACTTGATGGCATACGCGACGACATAAATGATGGCAAGAATTATTAGTTATAAATAAGCTGAGTTTTCCCTTAATCTCAGTCTTCAGTTAGATACAAATCAATATAAGTTCCAATACACTTTAGTATAAACCTATTAAATGTATTTAGCTCGTAGTAAGTAATAAATTGATAATAAAGTCTTGGTGACATTGAATATTATAATTTATATACTTTGATATTATTATTCTTGGTGAATAATACTCTTTTCATTTGTTGAAAACCCCATAGTTAAAGAATTGGTTTCTTTATTAATTGTCTTTGTGACGATAGAGATTTGTTCTCTATAACCCCTTTAAAACCTCACCCTTGCCTCTTTCGAATAAAACCACATATCTAAATCCTTCATTATTGTATTTACTTACAAACCTTTCAACTATAGCATATTACATATAACTGCTGTGTGATCTTTTATATATAGTTTTTCCCTGCTTTAGTTGTCGTTCCCCTATTTTCTTTGAAGGTATAAATAGGCCAACACCGTAGACCAAACTTCATATATTCTTCTTAGGACCGTCCACCATAGTTAGTCTTATCTGGTCGGACTTAACCTCCAACTAACAGGCACCAAGAAAAAAATAATAATTTTTTACTGCGTGTTTTTTGAATAATTTATCGAACGGAGAGAGAGAGTTTTTTACAATATACAATATATTAAAATGTTAATATCGGTAAAATTAATTAATAATTTTATCTGATCAACCTTTTGTCACGTGACCAAAATTGCGCCAGCCAATCAGAAATTGCGCCTGAATTTAGCCANGCTAATTAAATTGCGCCGGCTAAATTCTGGCTCAAAGGCTAATTAATTTTTTTCTGGCTAAATTCAGGCGCAATTTCTGATTGGCTGGCGCAATTTTGGTCACGTGACAAAAGGTTGATCAGATAAAATTATTAATTAATTTTACCGATATTAACATTTTAATATATTGTTTTAAAATAGCTATAATTTGATCAATTTTAATGTTACAGAAATGAAATATATATCATCTTGTAGCTAAGAACCAGATCTTTCGATCTGTCATAGGAATATTATAGTAGAAAATCGCTCCTAGTTACGTAAAATTGATTTGAAATTAAAGTTAAAATTAATTATTTTTAAAAATTTAAAAATAATTATTTAATAAATTTTATAATTGCGCCAGCCAATCAGAATTGTGCCATTATTTAGCCTTTGCGCCAGAATTTAGCCATTGCGCCTAATTGCGCCGTGGCTAAATTCCAGGCTCAATTGGCTAAATTAAATCTGGCTAAATTCCTGGCTCAATTCGTATTGCGCCTACCATCCCTAATATCAGGGACCCGATTTTTTATAAATGACTAATATCTCCCCGACTAGTATTTATTTACACCTATCGGGAACTTATTGGGGGCCCGATAGGTCCCCAATAAGTACCTGATAAGTGTCCAAAATACAAATTTCGACCTGTGATGTGCTTGATAGATTCTACTGCTCTTTTTATCACTGGGTAAGTAAACTTGTATAATGAGAATTCGACTCTTTCCCTTAAAAAGTAATGTAACTGATAATAAACGTTCATCAAGTTAAGAAACTTTTTGAATATGTTTTGCAATATCTTTTTTAATAAGTAAGCCAACACCAGTTCCTCTTGGTTCTGAGTCGTTGAAACTCCAGAAACATTTGTATATAGATTGTTCTTTAAATGCAAAGTTTGTCGCTAATTCTTTGAGTTTAGTTTCACTAATACCAACAATATCAAAGTTATGGATTTCCAAGTAGTGTGAAAAAATCATTTGTTCATGTGTTCCCTTATATTATGTGTACCAATTTTTATAGTGTTATTTGTATAAGAACAGATAAGTGAAGAGAGTATATCTGTAGGATCGTAACCTCCCTTATTTGACTCTTTATAATGTCTACCTAAAAAATTTATTAAAATGAAATAAAATGTAGATAAAAGTGTGTTTAATAATTGAAGACTTTAAAATAATGTATATTAATGAGTGTAAATGTGATTATAGTATTAAGTTTCTGCAAGTTAGATGTCAGAAACTGTTTAAAAATTATTGTTAGGAAACAATTAAAGATTACACAGTATTCTATAAACATCTTGGTGATGAAAAAATTGGTATCTATTGAATCTGGATCTCGGATAAGTATAAGAACTATTATAATAGTTGTTATAAAAGAGTTGAATTTGTGAAGTATTGTTATTATTTCTAAGAAAAGATGGACTGTATTTATTTGTTGGGATTTTTATGAAAGAATTTGGAAGTTTATTGCCAAAATAGTAATGTTTCCGTAATAAGCTTTTTGTAAAAACAATATCTTTTATGTTTGTAATGGGAAGTAAAATATTAAACTTCCTATCAATATCATTTGGATTAGAGGGTAAAGATAGTTTTTGTGCTGTGCGTGGTTTTATATTAAAGTATTTGTTCTGGATTTATTATTTTCAAGGAAATTAGGTTTATATGATTCATGAAAAAAGGAAATTTGTAGTTGGTCTACGATATAATATTGCCCAAGAATATTATAAATAGATTACAAATTAGAAAAGTTTTTAATTGGAGTAAAATTAGAAATTAATAATTTAGTTTCCTCACTTATTTCATTAAGGGTTTGTGGAAGAGGTAACTTGTTTTCTGTGAACTTAGATTTAATTAGTTTAGAAAATTTGAACCAATTAATTCTACTGTTGGGAATATCCAGAAAATATATAATAGATTGGATTAAGTCATTGTGTTTAGGGTTGTAACTGAATGTGGAAAGAATAATAACTTGACTTTTTAAAATGTCTTGAATATTTTTTGGACAGGGTGTTGTTCTGGTAGTTTGAGTTATACATGTCGTCAAAACTAAAAAGCCATTGACTCAACTACTGAAATTTAGTTGCGTCTATGTAATTGCGTCAAAATAATTGCGTCAATTGCGTCAATTTTTCATATGACTCAATTCCAAATTTTTAAATTTTAATTGCGTCTGACTCAATTCAATAGTTTTGACGACATGTATAGTTTGAGTGTATTTATTTAAGACTTCATTAAAAGAACTCTCGAAAACTATTTGATATTCAGGTTTATTAAATAATTTAAAGGACTTAAAGAATGATTTACCAGATAACAGAAAATTATAAATAGATTTGGGAAGTGACAATCTTGAAAACTTAATGTCTTTTACATCAGGAAACTTTTCGGGGTGTAAATTTACAGAAAATTTACGGGACCTATAGAAATTTACGCCTAAAAAAATTAATTTTTTTGACTTTGATCACTATTTATAAGACAGGAAGCGATTTTTTACTAAGATATTTCTATAACAGATCGAAAGATCTTGTTCTTAGCTACAAGATGATATGTGTTTCATTTCTGTAACATCAATATTCGCGAAGATATTCAAGTTTAAAGTTTCACATTTGTGAAGTAAATTTTCCGAAAATTTTCGTAATTCTGCCGGAAATTTTTATGACGTCACGTGATTTTCCGGCAGAATTACGGAAATTTTTGAAAAATTTACGCGGAAATTTTTGAAAAATTTACGCGGAAATTTTTGAAAAATTTACGCAGAAATTTTTTCACAGATTTGAAACTTTAAACGTGAATATCTTCGCGAATATTGATGTTACAGAAATGAAACACATATCATCTTGTAGCTAAGAACCAGATCTTTCGATCTGTCATAGAAATATCTTAGTAAAAAATCGCTCCCTGTCTTATAAATAGTAATCAAAGTCAAAAAAATTGATTTTTTTAGGCGTAAATTTCTGTAGATCCTGTAAATTTTCTGTAAATTTACATCCCGAAAAGTTTCCTGATGTAATTTTAAAATGTAATCTACAAATGTTTCTTCATTATGTATGGAGTTCATAAAATGTTTCAGCTGTTGAATAAGAGTATCTTCCTCAATAATACCTTCTTCGACACATGGGTAGGAAGGAATATTGTCCTTGAATAAATCAAAGTCTTTAGATTGAGAGGATTGTTGTGTAGTTAAGATGTCATAAGTAATATCTTCCATTTGTAATTTGTTTATATTATCTACAGAATGTTTCCCTTTATTATAATGATATTCTGATTTACTGAATGTAGAGGATTTGTTAGGGACAGTGTTGACACGTTTTCCTGTTTGATATTATTTAACTGTTTCATTAATTATGTCCAATTCTCTATATTGGATTGAAGAATGTCTGTTAAGATTTTTTCTCAAAATTTTAACAAGACTTTCAAGATAACTATCAAAAGGAGGTTTTGATTTCATATACTTTTGCTGTAAAATTGAAAAAGCAGCAGAAAGGTCTAGTTGTTCTTTTGAGATCTCCAAAATAGTAATAACGTAACTAATTTGGCTATTGTGTTTAGGTGAGTATTCAGTAGGAGATATCAACTTAACTAAGTATTCCCAGGCATAATGAAGATATAAACCAGAGATAAGTTCTGCTTTTTTTTCCTCTGATATATCTGTAATTTCTTGTTTGCTCTTATACGTTGAAAGAACTTTGTATACTGCCATGTCATATTGATGTAAAAAGGAAGACTTTCTATGATGTTGTAAATAACTGTGATAAGATGATTTGAGGTTTCTGAAAACCTCTTTGTCCTTTTTTACAAATTTATTGAATATTTCAAATGGAGTTGCTTGTATTGGAGATTCAACATACTGTAAATCAATAATGTATGATGCAAAAAGTTCTGGTGATGATAAGATATTTGCAAATGTTTCGAGTTCTTTATATACCTCTTCTTCCGAGTGAAAGAACTTTTCATTATCTATCATGTAATTAGAGCAAGGTCAATAATTATACTCTTTATTATCCTTAGATAGACAGTCCTTATTTAATATAAAGGGAAGGAGAGATCCTTCTGTATTTTCTTGTAAGGAAAATGAGAATGATTGACCATTGCTCAGCTCTACAATGTCAGATATCAACAAATCGTCTGTATCATCTTCATTATTAGACGATATATTTTTTTACCTATCTCATAGTTGCTGAAAATGGGAGAGTTGTTAATATAATTTTTGTTGATGTTGTTGTTAGTATCGCTAGTAAGTGTTACATTATAGTTAGTAATTGGTGATTTCTTCGAATTCCCATAACTGTTTTCTCCATAACTGTTTTCTTCGTGATTGGGTGGCATCTGGTCATGTGAACCGTGAGAAATATATTTATTCATCGAAATATTTTCATCTTCAAATTTATTAGTGACCAAAAAAGGTTCTTTGCTAGAATCCTTATTTTTATAATACCATCTTGAAGGAATAAGCCTTAAGTGAAATTTAGCTTCCTTGGTTAATTAAAGATAAGCAAGAACAATAATGTAAACCATTAGTTAATAAAATGATAAAATGTTTTTTCATTAGCTTGTTTCCAACAGATACTGCCCACATAGATGAAATTTGCTCTTTATTAACATTTGCGATCATACATGATGCAGTGATTTGGCATATGGGCGGATTTGGTTCCATTCGATTTTGTCACGCAGATCATAAAAATTCGTTCATATTAAAAAATTTTATTTTAATATTTTTTTGAGTACCGTAATACAATAAAATAAAACAAATGATGAGGTAGATCCTGTGGCATGTAAAAAATTTTCTCGAACTAGTGATTTAAAATATTTTTTATTACCGCGAAGTTAGTTCTAAATCGGTTCTAAATCGGTTTTTGGAATCAGTTGAAATCAGTTTAAATTGTTTTGAAATCTTTTTAGTTAGAAACTCTGTACGAATTAAGCCTTTATTAGTATAATATTATATTTCTTGCCTTTTCAACAAATATGTATTTATAAATATTATGACGACTAAATTATTCTTAATAAATTTAATAAAATTTAATAATGGAAAAAACTCCATTAGCTTAAACATTTCTAGCAACTATGTTAATTGAATCAGATGAAAATAGTAATTATGCTATTTATTATTTTATAAAGAGTTATATTTGTTTTTAGAATATAATGAACTATTTAAAAATTTGTAGGTAACTATTCAAAAAGAACATTTGATCAAGATTATCCCAATTCATCTCGTATTGAAGCAACATATGAATCTGGGAATACAACCTTCAGTTCGTGGTATAATATAATATCTTTAGGATATTATCCTGCAAATGTTGTTAAGACTCAAAAAAATTCCAAAGAAGGAAATCAGTATTGGATTCCCGACGATTATATTGTTGAGACTGAAGTGGCAAATAAGAAATTATGTTGTTATATAAAATATATTTCAAATAAAATAGTAAAATATACTATTTTTTGGAAAGAAAATAATACTGAATGGAGTGTCCATAGTGAAAAATCTACAACGGGGGTGGTTCTTTTATATTTAAAGGTATTTATAAATTTTAAAAATTATTTAAAATTTATATAATAATTAATTTTTTTTATTTAGAAAATAAATCAATCTACAACACGATTATCGGGACCTCGAATTTTTGGACTAGATATTGAAAAATTGCATCAATGTAGACTAGAAATTTCTAATACTTCAAATATATCAACATCTAGAAAATGTCCATTATCTGTAGTACAATCCAAATCAGGTCAAAATAAACGTTTTGCATTTTTTGGTAAAGATTCAGAAAAGGATCTTTCTTCTTTAATTATGAAACACAAAATGACTACACAAACTGGACAACAAGTAGTTTCTGTTCGTAATATTGAATTAGATTTTAATGGTGAAACTATTAAATTGATTTATAATAAAAATATTGAACGCGAGAAATTAGATGCTATTGTACGTGCATGTGATGAATCTTTATTGGCAAGAGATGGATATCGGCGATTAGCTGCAATTGAATCTCATCTTACTCGTGAATATCTTATTGAAGAACATAGAAAATATATTACAAGTATTATTAACAAAAAAATTAGAATAGGAACATTTAACATTAATAATATGCAATTTAATGATAATAATTTAGATATATTAGAACAATCAGATAAAGAAATACTAGTTAAAGAAACTGAAATTGGATGTGGTGCTTATAGATCAATCAAAACTCTTCTTGAAATATTAATTCCAATTTGGAAAAATACTTCACCACCGGTTTTAAAAGAAGGAGATACTATTAATCTTAAAATTGGATGTGACGGGCGTAACGTTGGACGTAAACAAAATCATGTAATGTTTACATTTTGTTTGTTAAATGAAAAAGAAAAGGTTTTAAAACCTGATAATCAATATTGGTAATTAATTTTTATTTTATTTATTAATTAAAATATACTATTATCATTATATTAAAATTAATTAATTAAAATATACTATTTTATTTAAAATTAATTAATTAAAATATACTATTTTATTTAAAATTAATTAATTAAAATATACTATTTTATTTAAAATTAATTAATTAAAATTTTTATTTATTTATAGTATTTGTTTATATGTCGGACGTGAGAAATATGATGATTTAGCAAAAGTTAGTCAATTATTTCATTATCAATTACTTGATTTACAAGATAATGGAATTATTGATCAAGATGGTATTCATTGGGCAATTGAATTATTTTTCTGTGGGGATTGGAAAATAATGTATATTATTATGGGTTTAACAGCTCCAAACTCCAAATATTTTTGTTTATTTTGTAATTGTGAAGCATCATTACGATGGGATATGGATAAAACATGGAAAAACGAAACAAATACAAAATGTAAGTTTATTTATTATATTAATATTTATTATATTAAATTAATAGTTAATTGAAATTTTATATAATATATAAATTTATAGGTGAAAAAAAACAATCTTTATTTCCAGCAATTAATTATAAAAATTATTTGCCTGATGAGTTACATTTGATGTTACGTATATCAGATATCTTAATGGATTGTTTATTTTCTGATATAATAAAAAAAAAAGAATTTTCAAAGAAAATTAAACCAGAAATTGAGGCTGCATTTAGAAATATTAAAGTTCATTTTGAATTTTTTCAATCTAAATCAAATAAAAAACAGTGGAATTGGACTTCACTAATGGGCCCAGATAAAAAAAAAATGTTAGAGAAATTTCCAGTATCATAATTTATTTCTGGTACTTATGGAAAAAATATAGAAAAATTATGGCGTGAATTTTACCGTTTATATACAATTTTACACCAAATGTATCTCTCAGAAGAAGAAATCAATCAGTTTGAAATTGATGCACAAAATTGGATCCGTACATTTTATTGTCCTACACAAGGTTATATGAATAGTTCTCAAATATTGGGATTATATAGAAAAGAGGATGTTACTCCTTATATGCATGTCTTTGCAAAACATGTACCTCAATTTTTACATCAATTAAAAAAAAAAGATCTTTCATTACAGGTTTTCTCTACTTCAAGTATTGAAAAAAAAAACCACAAACAGGTATAAAAATTATATAAAATATAATTTATTTTTATTATTTTTATTAATTACATATATTTTTAATAATAGGTTCGTTTATTTTTTGGAGGTACTACTATGGGAGGAGGAATTGATGGAGAATCTGCTGTATATAAAATAATGTCTTTTGAAAATCGACAATTATATTATCTACTTAATAATACTTCTCAAAAAATTACAGCTAGAAATATTATTATAAACAAAGAAAATAGATAAGATTATGAATTTTTATTAATTGATATATGATTTATATACAATTGTTGAAGTGGTGTACGAGGTAATATAGGTCTATAATCTTTTTTAGAATTTTTTTTTGGTTCGGGAGGAATATTTCTAATAAAAATATAATAATAAATAATTAAAATATTATGTTAAAATTAATAAATGAATATTAAAATATTAAAATAATATATACTCATTAATAAATTCTCTAGAATCTGTAGTAAATGTACATGTTACTGTACCACACTGAAAATTTCGTTTGTTTTCGTTTAATTCCAACAATGACCTTTTTAAAAAAAAAAAATTTTAGTTTATTTTTTAATAACAATATATTATTATATAAATACTTACCAATTAAATTTAACTGTATAAGTTTCTTCATTATCAACAAATAAAACATATCCGGTGGTTTTTGTGTTGGGATTCTGCTTGGAACTCCAGTACTCATAATTAAGTATTTGCTTAAGTCTTTCTTCTTCCATTTTTCCTTGAAAGTAACAAGAGTACATTTGTTTTACTGAACTATAACGAAAGGTAGGTTCATTTTCAAACAAATATACAAAGATAGTTTCAGGAAATGCACAGATAGAAAGTTTCTTGGAACCTATTGAATGTCTACTAAAACCTAATTTTTTTTTATTAGAATTATAAACGCATCTTGGTATTGATAAACAAGTTCGAAGGATGGTAAAAAAAGTGAAATTCTATGGGGTATAATTTTATTGTTACGGTGCTTATTTCTTTCATGAATTAATAATTTATTTCTAGAAGGAAAAATTTGTTGACAAAACAAGCAATTATATGTGTTTTCATTTTTCATCGCGTACGTTATACATCTGGTACACTTGATAATTTAATATTTATATATTTTGGCCAAATCAGCCAATCATAATAATCTTTCTGATTTTATCACATATGATTATCATATATCACATATGTGATATACGATATTTGAATGGAACTAAATCAGCCCATATGGCGAGTATCGGGTAAATCTTCCAAATGTTGATTGGATAAAAAATTATACTATAAAAATTATACATATTGTCAAAACTATTGAATTGAGTCAGATGCAATTAAAATTGAGAAAAATTGGAATTGAGTCAAGGCAAATTTTGATTTTTATTAGTAATTGACGTAATTAGTTGAGTCAGACGCAATTAAAAATTGAAATTTTAAGAGTTGAGTCAAGGTCAAATTAGTTTTGACGACATGTATAATAAAAATCAATGGTATTAATGTCAAATCAAAATTATAAAAAGATAATCACATAATAAAACATACATACCTCTTCGAATTCATTAATTGTTTCTTGATTTATTTGATAAGCATCATAAAAAACACTTTGATGAATTTCATTTTTTGAAGTTTCAAAATAGCCGGAGGTAAATATTCCTCAAGTTTTTATTAATAGAAGTAAACATAAAAGCTACTGTAGAAACCTGAGTAAATGTACATGGAATCGCAGCTTTCCATAAAATAAGCTGATGATTTTTATCTTCAAATGACTGTCTTTTATCTATTATATCACCAAGTTCACATAAAGAAATATTAGAATTAAAAATATAACCTTTAATCCAAGTATTAATACTTTCTACAGGAGAAGAAACATGAAGTCCTGCAGTAAATTTTTGGCATGTCCAAGGATGAGCTCATTCTTCTTTAGTATTATAAAGAGTATTTAAATAATTTTGTGCTTCGGGATATAGATTAATCAAATCTTGCCATTTCAACTCAAAAAATGGCTTATGTAATGTGTTACGTACTATATAAAATTTTGATAAAAATTCTTGAAATTTTTGTTTAAGTAATCGTTGAAACTTTTTTATTAGATTTTGACCAATATGAAATGTACAATGCATTGGATATGTTGTAAGAAATGTTGATCTAATTGCAGCATGTATTGCTGGATCTGCATCTGTCATTACTACTCACGGATAAAGATTATCTGTTGCTAAATTAATTTATTTAAATGTCCATTCGTGTGATTTCTTTGTTTCATCAATCAATAATGCTTGTGCAACAAGTCTAATATTCTGGTTTTCGTCAAGAATTACAAATAAACTTAAAACCATATCATATCTATTGGTTTTACATGTAACATCTTGCACTACAATATCTAAAAATTGGTACCAAAGTTCTAATTAAGAAGGCAACATTCAAAATAAATGAATAAGTGTATTATTATCATTAAATTTAATAACCACTTTTCACATTGAATTATGTAATGATGATTCAAGCAATCTTGTATATAATTTAGCTACATCATTTACATCGTTGGTATCATTTTTGCTTTATGGACAAAAATATTGAATTGCACAATATAGATTATTATTCATCAGTAAATTTTTTTAAACGTAAGCCTTTGAAGTCCTTCACTCCAATAACCTTCGAATACCTCCAACATAAACGTAATATTTACGAAGGTTATTGATACCGAAAACCTTCATTTTTATTAATAAAACGTAATACTCCAGAGGTTATTGATATCGATAACCTTCAATAACCTTCACTTTATCATAATAAATGTAATATTTGCGAAGGTTATTGATCCGATAACCTTTAATAACCTTTGAAAATGAAATTATTACAATAACTTCTGACATAAAAAATTTCCTGATGTTGTAAATCATTTGTCCTGGAAACTTTGCTTCAAGATATTGTCTTTGAGTAGATGCTTCTGTTTTACATTGGACAGTAAGAAATTCAATTTNATCATATCTATTGGTTTTACATGTAACATCTTGCACTACAATATCTAAAAATTGGTACCAAAGTTCTAATTAAGAAGGCAACATTCAAAATAAATGAATAAGTGTATTATTATCATTAAATTTAATAACCACTTTTCACATTGAATTATGTAATGATGATTCAAGCAATCTTGTATATAATTTAGCTACATCATTTACATCGTTGGTATCATTTTTGCTTTATGGACAAAAATATTGAATTGCACAATATAGATTATTATTCATCAGTAAATTTTTTTAAACGTAAGCCTTTGAAGTCCTTCACTCCAATAACCTTCGAATACCTCCAACATAAACGTAATATTTACGAAGGTTATTGATACCGAAAACCTTCATTTTTATTAATAAAACGTAATACTCCAGAGGTTATTGATATCGATAACCTTCAATAACCTTCACTTTATCATAATAAATGTAATATTTGCGAAGGTTATTGATCCGATAACCTTTAATAACCTTTGAAAATGAAATTATTACAATAACTTCTGACATAAAAAATTTCCTGATGTTGTAAATCATTTGTCCTGGAAACTTTGCTTCAAGATATTGTCTTTGAGTAGATGCTTCTGTTTTACATTGGACAGTAAGAAATTCAATTTCTTTCATAATCTCAAGAGGTATTTGTTTGTTATCTCCAAATTGAATAATATTAGGATTTAAATTATGTGAATGATATATACATGATTAAAAGAATTTTTAACAATAAGTTCAAAAAGATTAATATGCCAAGTACTAAAGATGGAAGGCAATAATTGCACCTTTGACTAATTAATTTTGCACTAGCTAAATTCTGGTTAAATTCTGACTCAAAGGTTAATTAAATTGCACTGGCTAAATTCTGGTTCAAAGGTTAATTAATTTTTTTTGGCTAAATTCAGGTGCAATTTTAGTCACATGGCAAAAGGTTGATCAAATAAAATTATTAATTAATTTTACCGATATTAATATTTTAATATATTGTTTTAAAATAGCTATAATTTGGTCAATTTTAACGTTACAGGAATGAAATATATATCATCTTGTAGCTAAGAACCAGATTTTTCGATATGTCATAGAAATATCATAGTAGAAAATCGCTCCTAGTTATGTAAAATTGATTTGAAATTAAAGTTAAAATTAATTATTTTTAAAAATTTAAAAATAATTATTTAATAAATTTTATAATTGCACCAGCCAATCAGAATTGCATCATTATTTAACCTTTGCACCAGAATTTAACCATTGTGTCTGATTGCGCCGTGGTTAAATTTCGGGCTCAATTGGCTAAATTAAATCTGGCTAAATTCCTGGTTCAATTCATATTATGCCTACCATCCCTACCAAGTACAACNCTAATTAATTTTGCACTAGCTAAATTCTGGTTAAATTCTGACTCAAAGGTTAATTAAATTGCACTGGCTAAATTCTGGTTCAAAGGTTAATTAATTTTTTTTGGCTAAATTCAGGTGCAATTTTAGTCACATGGCAAAAGGTTGATCAAATAAAATTATTAATTAATTTTACCGATATTAATATTTTAATATATTGTTTTAAAATAGCTATAATTTGGTCAATTTTAACGTTACAGGAATGAAATATATATCATCTTGTAGCTAAGAACCAGATTTTTCGATATGTCATAGAAATATCATAGTAGAAAATCGCTCCTAGTTATGTAAAATTGATTTGAAATTAAAGTTAAAATTAATTATTTTTAAAAATTTAAAAATAATTATTTAATAAATTTTATAATTGCACCAGCCAATCAGAATTGCATCATTATTTAACCTTTGCACCAGAATTTAACCATTGTGTCTGATTGCGCCGTGGTTAAATTTCGGGCTCAATTGGCTAAATTAAATCTGGCTAAATTCCTGGTTCAATTCATATTATGCCTACCATCCCTACCAAGTACAACCAATACGTTTTGTTGTTGTTTGTTTGCTGGTAGATTTGGTTATATAGTCATCTTGATGTTCACATTGTACAGTATGCTTACGAAATGTTCCATCAGGTTTTCGTATAACACGATTATATATAACATTAAACTCTTGCTTTTTGCCATGTAATAAAAATTTTTCCTTTATACAGGGGTGTCTCAATTGATTTATTAGATCTATTTTCATTTGTTTCATTTGTACAATTAAAAGGTAAAAGATTTTCATCAAATGTATTCATTGTTAAAGAGGTAAACAATATTAAAGAGGTAAATAATTTTAAAAAAAGATAAAATAATAAATAAACAATCTCATCTAAAATAATTAAATTTGTGCTGCAAAATCACTAAATCACTAAATCAGGGACACAAAATTTTCACCAATAAAATTTGGTCATGACACCTATGCAATAAAAAACAAAACCCATATAATAAATCTCTTTCTAGAAACAATAATATTACTTTACAAACTCAATCATCTAATAGATCTTTTTTTCATCACCAAAGTGTTCATAGAACACCTTGGCACCTATAAGTTTCTTTTCACAACAACTTTTAACCAGTTTTTGACATCTAACTTGCAAAAACTTATTATTACTATTATAATCATACCTACATTCATTAAAAGTTTAACAAATTACATAGGTAGACAATATAAAAAATCAAATAAGGGTGGCTATGGTTCTACAGATATACCTCTCTTACCTATAAATTCTCATACAAATAACATTATTAAAATTGGCACACATAATATAAGGGTATCAACACTATACATGAGTGAATGCTTTTTTCACATTATTTAGAAACCCATAATTTTGATATCATTAGTATTAGTGAAACAAAATTTAAAGAATCAGCCACAAACTTCGCATTTAAAGAACAGAATATATATAAATGTTTTTGGAGTTCCAATGACCTAGAACTAAGAGGAACTGGTGTTGGCTTACTTATAAAAAAAGATATTGCAAAACACATTCAAAAGGTCTTTCAATTTGATGGACATTTATTATCAGTTACAATATTGTTTAAAGGAAAGAGTTGTATCCTTATTATACAAGTTTACCTACCTAGTGATAAAAAGAGCAGTAGAATCTATCAAACACAACATCAGGAAATTTTTTATAACAAAAACCTTTGAAGTTTAATGTTAACTGTTGATTATCACTATGTTATCCTTCGGAGGTTTTCAGTAACCTTCAAAGGTTATCGATTTTGATATTTTTATATGGCGAAATCTTACGAATATTATCGTTTTATAGTTATCTTGTATCAGAAGTTCTTGATGACCTCTGCTTATATTAAATATTCATAATATATCATTTTGTTAAACTTCGATAGTCATCACCTATATTTAATTTTCGTAAATCTCAGCACATTTATTTTTATTGTATTCCGCATACGTTTATAATGCAGCAATTTTAATCGACATTACATTGTTAACAATATCCTTTGAAGTTTATCACAGCAATTTTAATCGACATTGCACCATTAGCAATATCTTTCGAAGTTTATCACATTAATTTTAATTGACATTGTACTGTTAGTAATATCCTTCGAAATTTATCACATCAATTTTAATTAACATTGTATTGTTAACGATATTGTAGCAATTTTCAATCGACATTTCACATTATTATTATGATTTTATGAAATTTTCAATCTCATATGAATATTATAAATATACTGTAAACATTCACAATGAAGTATTATCGTGTAATTTCTGTTTCTAATATTTTTAACGTTTTTGATAGATTGTGTAATATTCTCAGCATATATTGACATGCTGTGAAATTATTGAAATAAATATAATGTTATTATTTTATGTTTGTACTGTATTATAAGTTTACGAAAATAAATGAAAAGTTATTAATTACAGAATCCATATATTATCTCTTAAACCTTCAATTTTCATATACTACTATGTTTTAGCAGCTAGATGGTTTAAGAGATAAATAAACAAAGATTCTTTAAGAATTTTATTTTTACTTTACTGTTTTAACTGACCTTTATACATTCTTTTTTTAAATACTTTGTGGGAAGAAAATTGCAAATATCTTTTTAAAGTAAATAGAAAACAAAATATGTATCAGTGGCTAATTTCAAGGAGGTTAAATCTTTACTAAAATTCATCTTTATTTATTAATATAGGAGGATTTACCATTTCATAATAAAGATTGAGATATTTATTAATCATTTGATTCTTTTCGAATATTTACAGTATATACCTGCCGCCCAAATTCGAAATCCAAATGCCGAAATCCCAAATGCCGAAATCCCAAATCCCAAATCTCAAATTATAATTAGTATTTTTTGCCGAAATCCCAAATCCCAAATCCCAAATACTAGTAATTTGTGCATTTTGGTGTCCCAAATCCCAAATTATTTGAAATTTGGGCAACACGTATATTACAGTATATTAGATTATTAATTTTTTGGTAATGCTTAAATGTAATTGTAACCTTTCAAAATAATAATACAATCAATCAAATCTTGTGAAATGGATCATCTTGAAAATAATGAAAATATTATATGGATTATTATAAATACAATATTTTTTCTATCACTTTTTTTATAAAATCTTAAAATGTCTACTCTTGGTCGTAAAAATTCCAAGAGAAAAGAANAAAGTTATTAATTACAGAATCCATATATTATCTCTTAAACCTTCAATTTTCATATACTACTATGTTTTAGCAGCTAGATGGTTTAAGAGATAAATAAACAAAGATTCTTTAAGAATTTTATTTTTACTTTACTGTTTTAACTGACCTTTATACATTCTTTTTTTAAATACTTTGTGGGAAGAAAATTGCAAATATCTTTTTAAAGTAAATAGAAAACAAAATATGTATCAGTGGCTAATTTCAAGGAGGTTAAATCTTTACTAAAATTCATCTTTATTTATTAATATAGGAGGATTTACCATTTCATAATAAAGATTGAGATATTTATTAATCATTTGATTCTTTTCGAATATTTACAGTATATACCTGCCGCCCAAATTCGAAATCCAAATGCCGAAATCCCAAATGCCGAAATCCCAAATCCCAAATCTCAAATTATAATTAGTATTTTTTGCCGAAATCCCAAATCCCAAATCCCAAATACTAGTAATTTGTGCATTTTGGTGTCCCAAATCCCAAATTATTTGAAATTTGGGCAACACGTATATTACAGTATATTAGATTATTAATTTTTTGGTAATGCTTAAATGTAATTGTAACCTTTCAAAATAATAATACAATCAATCAAATCTTGTGAAATGGATCATCTTGAAAATAATGAAAATATTATATGGATTATTATAAATACAATATTTTTTCTATCACTTTTTTTATAAAATCTTAAAATGTCTACTCTTGGTCGTAAAAATTCCAAGAGAAAAGAAACTACTGAAAATTCAAATAGAAAAAGAATTTGAACCCGAGATGTAGACTAAATTAATAAGGTAATAATAATAATCTGTTCCTTTTTTTAAAAATAATTTCTAATATTTATTTATAGGAACACAAGGAATGCAAAAAGAAATGCAACATAAAGGAATACTAGAAAGAAGCATGAGAAATTTAACGATTGATAAATTAATTATACAAAATGCTGAATTAATAAAAACATGTAATACCTTGAATAATAAAATTGATAATTTAGAAAAAATAATTGTTAAATTTATAGAAAATAAAAAAGAAGAAATTTCGTCAGCATTTGTTATGGTAATTCTGGTTGCGAAACCTTTCATTTGATAATAAATTATAAAGGATTACTTATAATTTGTTTTATTATTAGAAATTAATAAAGGAAATAACAGATAAAACCTTTAATAAAGCCATCTATCCAACACAAGATGATTTTAAAAAAATCTCGAAATCTGTCGCAAAAAAAAATTATAGAGAAATATTTAATACCTATTTATTAAAAAAATGGAATACATTTTACGTCAGTCGAATAATAGCGAATGTAATTATTTTTACCTTGTTGCTAAAATATTATTTTTCAAAATATTGCATATAATATTAAATTTTTAGTTATTAAAAAAGCATCACCAACTTCGAAGAACTGCCTCCACTTATCGTAAAGTCCTTTTTAGTATTTTTGGAGAAAAAGAACTATTCTATATACAAAGTACCGATGATCATAATGTGATTACAACATAGAAAGCATTTCCGCAGGTTCGCAAAATTTACGGAAACCTTTTTGAAAGAATATCCAACTCCGAAACTACATATATTGATCGTATATTAGAAAAAACCTGTAATGCTGATACACCGATCTATCAGAAAGCTTTCACTATTGTTACATGTGAAAACTTTCTAAATCTCAAGTTGCCAAATATAATTAGTAAAGAAAAATAATAAAACCATTGTTACTTATTTTTGAGGTAAGTTTTATATATAGTTACATAAAAAATAACAATTTCAAAAATTTTTAAGAACAAATAAAAAATGGTGAAAGTCTTTATCGCAAAGTCAACCATTTAACTGAAAATGAAGATGACAAAGATAATGAAGCTTTTATAAATGAAGAAGAATAAATTTATAAAATAGCAATAATTTTTTTATAATTTTGTATATAAATATTTTATAATATAGCAAATACATTTGAAATTATTAAAGTAAATTTTTTGTATACACGTTTTAATATAGAAATACAATTATTATAAATATAATGATAGGTGTAGCTGTTCATTAAACATTAATTAAAATGTCTTGGAAATGTGATTTTTGTTCTCAACGTATTTTTATAACTAAAACTTCATATACCAACCACATTTTGAAAGTGTAGATTCATCAGAAGAATTAAGTTTGGAAGTAATGATGATTGATAGTTTAGAAAACAAAAATTTATTAAATAATAAGGTATAAAATAATAAATAAAATAATTTCAAAGTAGTTTATACTAACCTCAATATTTATAGAATAATTTTGAAGATGAAGATGAAGATTCATATAATGCTGAAGCTAAAAAAGAATCTTTAATTAGCAATATTAGCCATTCCAGTGTTCTCTTTTTTGAAAATATGGAATTATCTAACAGTAATGCTAAAAATTACTCATTTAATAATTACGCTTCAGACAATAATAATATTTGTGAAGAAGCAGGCTGATTTAATGGCTCTTGTTACTAATTATAATCTATATAATGAAGCTGCCAATGCCGTGATTCATTTTTTTAATGAACATTCCAATCTTAAAAAAGGACACGAATTAATGAAAAAAATGAAAATTCTCATTTTCTAAAAAACACAAGATTTTTACTCATAATAATATAGATTATTATTTATTTTATCATCCCATTCTTAATTGCATTAAAAATATTTTATCTATTTCTGACATATTACAAAATTTTACATTGAGATTCGAAAATTTTAAGGTATATTAAATCTATATAAATTTTAAATATTGAAAATAATATTAACTGTAATATTTTGTAATATAGTACAAAGGTGAAAAGACTTACAGTGAACAATACACTAGAAATTGGTGGTACTACTGATATCTTAGGTAAATCCTCTTTGCATCCTATCTATATATCAATTGGAAATATTTCAACTAAAAGGCGTAATAAATCTGATGCTAAACAATTACTTGGATACCTTCCTATCTTAAAAGCAAAGGATAAATTTGAAAAAAAATCTAAAGACTTTAAAAAATTAGTATGCTTAATCTTCAATAATTCTATGAAATTTTTATTAGATCCTTTATTTACAAAAAAAAGTATTTTTAGAAAACATATTAGTTCTTTCCCTGTATATCAACAATCATATGTGATTGGTCGGAAGCTGCTACATTTAGTTTAGTATACAAATCAACTAATTCGAACTTTCCTTGTCATTTTTGTTTAATTTCAAAAACATTGTTATCAAATACCAATTTGTCCAATATAACTTTTCATAATAATGAAAATATGCAAGAATACTTTTACAATGATGCTGGACAGGATGTGAGTTTGGAAAATATCTCTAATTATTTTTGGTCTTTACCAAGCATAAATATATATACAGCAACAGTTCCAGATAGAATGCACCATTTAGATTTGGGACTATTTCATTACCAAATAAAATTTACTCAAACACTTCTTCAAAAACAAGATAGTTCATTAGTCGGTAAAATAGATGATAGACTTTCGAAAATTCCACGATTTCAAAAATTTCTAATGAAAGTAATGATATTTATGGTAGATAATTTATATGAAGAAAATAAAAATAATGTTGAAAATAGAAAATTATCAGAAGTATACGCAAAATGGAATAAAATGTATATAATGAGCAGATCAGAAATATTCACAAAAAGCGATCTCGAAAATTTTCAGGTATGTTATTAAAAATTAAAATCTTGATATACTAAATATCAGACTTCTCTATAGTCACACTCTCGGGATACAAAAAACTGTGACTATATGAATATGTGATGTTTATAGAGGTTTTTTTACATAGCATTAATAAGTGTTAGTTTTATAAAAAGTGTGACTATAATAAATTGTGACTATATGGGGTGTGACTATAAAGAGGTCTGACTGTAATTTACCTTTTCAGAAGGATACATTTGAATAGGCAAAACTATTTGTTAAAATATTAAAATTTCAAAATTTCATTCGTGGATTTATCATATTTTCAAATCAATTTGTCAGTTTGGTGCAATAAATGGATATACAACAGAAACTTACAAAAGTTTGCATAAAGATTTTGTTAAAATTTCTTACCGAATGAGCAATAAAAAAAATGTAGAAGATCAAATAATGAAAACAGTAAGTTAACTATTTTATTACAGTGCGGGACACTTAGAAATGCCAATAAAACTAGCCATTTTTAAATAATAAAAGATCATTATCCAAATTGAGTACAAGAAAAAGAAGGCCGCTATTTTGTAGTAAATTGGTGTGGCTACAAAATACCAGCCTCCTTTTTAAAAAATAGTGGTTCATTTTTGATTAGTAGTCGTTTAAAAATGTACTATTTTAATATGATCGATTGCTGATGGGACACATCAGCTACCCCAGTATCACCAGAAATATTTTCGTGCATACGTGGTTTTTTCATGTGAGGTTATTTTGATTTTTATCCTGATTTCGTTAATTTTGCTGATTTCGCAAAACAAATTAATAATTCCAAAATTTATTCCCATTTCAAAACTTTGAAATCGTAAATTTATTTATTTATGTAAATACATTACAACAAAGAAAGTTTATTCTAATATTTAAAGAAAATTCAATTAACTTAAAAATAAAGTATTATATGTTATTTCAGATAACATTTTTTCCAATGGTTTGAAATTTTTTTCAATTTCTTCTACCCACTTTAAATTATTTTTAGCCCTTTGATCTATTAAAATCATATATTATTAATTATTTATAAAAAATTATTAAATTTTTAATGCTGTAATATTACCTTTAAGAATTTCAAATATTTTTTCAGTTGTATCTATTAATTTTCCATATAATTCTTCACACAATTGTATATTATTGTCTTCGAATAATAAATTATTACCTTCAAAATTATTAACTATTGTAAAAACCTCGAAATTATCTATTGGCATTATTGAAGTGTCAAGAAAAGGATATTGATTGTGACTATACATGTTCCCAAAATTGATTTTGGATTTTTGAGGTATTTTGACTTTTTGAGATTTATGCAGAATCTATTCTATATGCATCAGTAAATTTTTTTAAACGTAAGCCTTCGAAGTCCTTTACTCCGATAATCTTCGAATACCTCCAACATAAACGTAATATTTACGAAGGTTATTGGTACCAAGAACCTTCATTTTTATTAATAAAACGTAATACTCCGGAGGTTATTGATATCAATAACCTTCAATAACCTTCACTTTATCATAATAAACGTAATATTTGCGAAGGTTATTGGTCCGATAACCTTCAATAACCTTTGAAAACGAAATTATTACAATAACCTCCAACATAAAAAATTTCCTGATGATATAGAAGTAAAAAAAATACCCAGTTATATGTATCTTCAATCAAAGAATAAATCTGGGTGGTCGAAAAATTTCGGGTTTTAAGTAAAATAATTTCGTCTTCTATGAAAAACTATTTCGACTTTTTTCCCCNAATTATTACCTTCAAAATTATTAACTATTGTAAAAACCTCGAAATTATCTATTGGCATTATTGAAGTGTCAAGAAAAGGATATTGATTGTGACTATACATGTTCCCAAAATTGATTTTGGATTTTTGAGGTATTTTGACTTTTTGAGATTTATGCAGAATCTATTCTATATGCATCAGTAAATTTTTTTAAACGTAAGCCTTCGAAGTCCTTTACTCCGATAATCTTCGAATACCTCCAACATAAACGTAATATTTACGAAGGTTATTGGTACCAAGAACCTTCATTTTTATTAATAAAACGTAATACTCCGGAGGTTATTGATATCAATAACCTTCAATAACCTTCACTTTATCATAATAAACGTAATATTTGCGAAGGTTATTGGTCCGATAACCTTCAATAACCTTTGAAAACGAAATTATTACAATAACCTCCAACATAAAAAATTTCCTGATGATATAGAAGTAAAAAAAATACCCAGTTATATGTATCTTCAATCAAAGAATAAATCTGGGTGGTCGAAAAATTTCGGGTTTTAAGTAAAATAATTTCGTCTTCTATGAAAAACTATTTCGACTTTTTTCCCCGAAATTGCAATTTCGGGGCCCCAAAATAATTTTGCGTACAAGTATAATTGTGACGATGAATTTAATCAAAAATTCAGTCATTACAATTCCTTTTTGTTGTACAAGATGTTTACAAATAAAGAAACAGCTGGTAAGATAAAATAGGCATCCACATATCCAACGTAAAATATCTGTTAAATATTTGTCATTATTAAGTAGTCGTTTTTCTAGATCTTTCCATTCTTTTTTAAATTCTTTTCTCCATTCTGATTTTTTCCTTTTTACCAAAAAAAGTTGTTTGAATTTTCTTTGTTGATGTGGAATTATTTTTTTTACAATAATAAAAGTTATCAAATCTAAACGGGGACGAAAAAATTTATATAAAAAATCCCGTTTCATAACTTTCCAATGAGCTTCCACAAATATATTTGTTTTTAAAATAGAAATTTTTTCTTCACATTTTGCTCTGAACCACAAATTCCACCTTTCTGAACAATACCACTCATTTCACAAATAAATCCAAAGCCATGGCAATGAATGTTGTTGACAAAAATTATATATTTCTTGTACAGCTGTTGTCCATATTGAAATTGAAAAAAAAAATTAGTTTTCTATAGGAATAAGTGAATGTTGGTGAAGATGTTTTTTCATTAATTCCCATATTAATAGACGTAATTCTTTTGAACAAAAGTTAATTTTGTCTTTATTTAATGTTGGTTTAAAAGAAGGATCAATAAAAGAAAATTGTTGTTGTGCAGCTATACCATTATAATTGTTTGATAATTTTGTTTCTACTGCTTTCTTGATATACCAAAGGCATAATTGTATTTTAATATTTTTCCAAACAAAATGAGTGCTGAAATTTGTGTCAGTTAAAAAAAATTCAGGTTCAAGTCCACGAGACTTTAATTCCAAAAAAAATCTATTAAAGTTGCAGTACGAATTCCATTACCACAATTGTCATTATTTTCTAAAAAAAGATATGCTAATGAAAACCCCGTTCCATCAACATTTGCATGTACTACATATAACTCAAACTTCAAATTATTCATATTATCTATTATAAATTTAATGTAAATAATTAAATTAATTATATAATTTAATAAAAATTACATACAAGTAGCATCAACACCAATTTCGTTAAGAATTATATAAAATTTTTCACATTTCAGTTAAAAATCCAAAAGATTTAGGATTTTTTGTTTGGAATATAATTTGATAGGATTTTTTCTCAAGCCATTTTTGTGCCGAAATAAAAGGATCTTTATCACAAATGTATCAATTTTTGCCAAGTTCATGCCACCAGAAATGTATTTGTTTTTGTCATATATTAATGTCTAAGCTATACTTGCACACAAAATTATTTTGGGGTCCCGAAATTGTAATTTCGGGGAAAAAAGTCGAAATAGTTTTTCATAGAAGACAAAATTATTTTACTTACATCAGGAAATTTTAATAGGCGTAAATTTACGGAAATTTAACATGGTGTAAATTTCTGTCATATTACGGGACTTACGGAAATTTTCGAAAATATGACGGAATACTGATGTTAATATAAATTTCCGAAAATTTATCGTGTAATAAAATTTCGAAAATTTTCGGTATAATAAATTTCCGTAATTTAGATATTTCAAAATATTTTCAAAGCTTTTCGAAATAATCTGCTTGTTTTCGTTTCATTTCATTTTATTTTTTCAAAATTTTATATTTTCACGATAAACGTTTATTTTTATTTATTATTATTTATTATTATTATTTATTATAAATAAACAAAAAAATTTATATACAAATAAAGAAAAAAATTATTCTTCATTATTATCATTATTGCTACTTTCGTTATTTGATTCATTTTCACTTTCATTACTTTCATTTTCACTTTCATTTTCACTTTCATTCTCATTTTCACTTTTGAATATTTCCTCATAATTTCTTTTTCTGGTTTTTTCTTCCGCACGTTTTCGGATTTTGCTTAATGGGGGAAATTATATTTCACCATCATTACTTACATCTGATGCAGGTTCAGGCGCACTTTTCCATTTTGAAGGTACAGTACGAGTTTCTCTGTTTTTTAATAAATTTTCATTTACATCTGATGCAGGTTCGGGCGCACTTTTCCGTTTCGAAGGTACAATACGAGTTTCTTCGTTTTGTAATAAATTTTCATTATTCAAAGTTGGGGCTGATTCAGGCGCACTTTTTCATTTTTTTGGAGAAGAGGAAGATGGTGGAGGAGAATTTTCAGGTTTGGATTTGGATTCAGATTCAGATTCGATCTTGAATGTTTCTTTATTTTTTATTTTTTCCTATTTTTATTAAGTTTTTAGTAAATTTTCGGAATATTTTCACAAGTGAAGTTACAAAACTTACAATATTAATTGATAAAAGATATTTTATGGTATCCTCCGAAATTTTTATATTTCCATTTGTTGGGTCTAATATTGTTTGGATNTTGCTACTTTCGTTATTTGATTCATTTTCACTTTCATTACTTTCATTTTCACTTTCATTTTCACTTTCATTCTCATTTTCACTTTTGAATATTTCCTCATAATTTCTTTTTCTGGTTTTTTCTTCCGCACGTTTTCGGATTTTGCTTAATGGGGGAAATTATATTTCACCATCATTACTTACATCTGATGCAGGTTCAGGCGCACTTTTCCATTTTGAAGGTACAGTACGAGTTTCTCTGTTTTTTAATAAATTTTCATTTACATCTGATGCAGGTTCGGGCGCACTTTTCCGTTTCGAAGGTACAATACGAGTTTCTTCGTTTTGTAATAAATTTTCATTATTCAAAGTTGGGGCTGATTCAGGCGCACTTTTTCATTTTTTTGGAGAAGAGGAAGATGGTGGAGGAGAATTTTCAGGTTTGGATTTGGATTCAGATTCAGATTCGATCTTGAATGTTTCTTTATTTTTTATTTTTTCCTATTTTTATTAAGTTTTTAGTAAATTTTCGGAATATTTTCACAAGTGAAGTTACAAAACTTACAATATTAATTGATAAAAGATATTTTATGGTATCCTCCGAAATTTTTATATTTCCATTTGTTGGGTCTAATATTGTTTGGATGATTGATATTGCCCAAGCAACATGTTGTTCAGGTGGTTTCGAAGTTTGGGACCATACTTTTTTTAGGATTGCCTCCATATAAGTCAGATTCCCGGGGAAATCTGATTTATCAAAAATTTTTTTGTAACAACTTTTGGTGCTGGGGAGTTGTTTCCAATTTAGAATTTCTTGAGATTTTGTGTTAGATTTTATTGGGCGGAGTTGGTTTCCAAAAACATTGTACATGGCAGTCCTTATTTTACCATACAATGTACTTCGTTGACTACGTATCTTATCACTTAACTATATTTAATTATTAAAAAGTGAAATAAATTTCGGAATATTTTGGAATATTTCAAATATTTCAAATTTCATACCTTTGATTGGATTTTTGATTTATAATATACATTCCATTTCCAACCAAACGAATTATAAACGTCTTCATGAAATTGTTGAATGTAAACTTCACAGCTTTCTTTATATTCTTGAGGACTGGGATACAAATTTAATTTTAATATCACTTCGGCCACGCTTACAATTATATCCTATTTTATAAAATTTTATTAATAATTATAAAACTTCAAATTTCATTAAACTATTAATAAAGTAATAATTTACCTCCATAAATTCTTTATCATTCGTTAGCAAGCATATTTCATTTTTGATTTTTTTAATATCTGTTTTCATATCATTTTGACTTTTTTTCATATCTGCAAAATCTGTTTCGAGCTTATTTAGTTTTTTGTAGATTTTTAGAATTATTGCTCTATTATCTGTATTTTTAAATAACATGTTAAATTAAACCATATATTGTCCAGTGCAAAAAGATTGATACCTCAGATATTTATTAATAAAAATTTATTAACAAAAAATTTTTAAATTTTAATTACATAATTGAATAATTCATGTAATAGGAAGCATTTTGATATAAATTTTATCAGANAAAATTTCGAAAATTTTCGGTATAATAAATTTCCGTAATTTAGATATTTCAAAATATTTTCAAAGCTTTTCGAAATAATCTGCTTGTTTTCGTTTCATTTCATTTTATTTTTTCAAAATTTTATATTTTCACGATAAACGTTTATTTTTATTTATTATTATTTATTATTATTATTTATTATAAATAAACAAAAAAATTTATATACAAATAAAGAAAAAAATTATTCTTCATTATTATCATTATTGCTACTTTCGTTATTTGATTCATTTTCACTTTCATTACTTTCATTTTCACTTTCATTTTCACTTTCATTCTCATTTTCACTTTTGAATATTTCCTCATAATTTCTTTTTCTGGTTTTTTCTTCCGCACGTTTTCGGATTTTGCTTAATGGGGGAAATTATATTTCACCATCATTACTTACATCTGATGCAGGTTCAGGCGCACTTTTCCATTTTGAAGGTACAGTACGAGTTTCTCTGTTTTTTAATAAATTTTCATTTACATCTGATGCAGGTTCGGGCGCACTTTTCCGTTTCGAAGGTACAATACGAGTTTCTTCGTTTTGTAATAAATTTTCATTATTCAAAGTTGGGGCTGATTCAGGCGCACTTTTTCATTTTTTTGGAGAAGAGGAAGATGGTGGAGGAGAATTTTCAGGTTTGGATTTGGATTCAGATTCAGATTCGATCTTGAATGTTTCTTTATTTTTTATTTTTTCCTATTTTTATTAAGTTTTTAGTAAATTTTCGGAATATTTTCACAAGTGAAGTTACAAAACTTACAATATTAATTGATAAAAGATATTTTATGGTATCCTCCGAAATTTTTATATTTCCATTTGTTGGGTCTAATATTGTTTGGATGATTGATATTGCCCAAGCAACATGTTGTTCAGGTGGTTTCGAAGTTTGGGACCATACTTTTTTTAGGATTGCCTCCATATAAGTCAGATTCCCGGGGAAATCTGATTTATCAAAAATTTTTTTGTAACAACTTTTGGTGCTGGGGAGTTGTTTCCAATTTAGAATTTCTTGAGATTTTGTGTTAGATTTTATTGGGCGGAGTTGGTTTCCAAAAACATTGTACATGGCAGTCCTTATTTTACCATACAATGTACTTCGTTGACTACGTATCTTATCACTTAACTATATTTAATTATTAAAAAGTGAAATAAATTTCGGAATATTTTGGAATATTTCAAATATTTCAAATTTCATACCTTTGATTGGATTTTTGATTTATAATATACATTCCATTTCCAACCAAACGAATTATAAACGTCTTCATGAAATTGTTGAATGTAAACTTCACAGCTTTCTTTATATTCTTGAGGACTGGGATACAAATTTAATTTTAATATCACTTCGGCCACGCTTACAATTATATCCTATTTTATAAAATTTTATTAATAATTATAAAACTTCAAATTTCATTAAACTATTAATAAAGTAATAATTTACCTCCATAAATTCTTTATCATTCGTTAGCAAGCATATTTCATTTTTGATTTTTTTAATATCTGTTTTCATATCATTTTGACTTTTTTTCATATCTGCAAAATCTGTTTCGAGCTTATTTAGTTTTTTGTAGATTTTTAGAATTATTGCTCTATTATCTGTATTTTTAAATAACATGTTAAATTAAACCATATATTGTCCAGTGCAAAAAGATTGATACCTCAGATATTTATTAATAAAAATTTATTAACAAAAAATTTTTAAATTTTAATTACATAATTGAATAATTCATGTAATAGGAAGCATTTTGATATAAATTTTATCAGAATTTATTAGTCAGAATCAATATTATCATCTAAAATAATTTCATTATCTGATTCATTATCAACTAATAAAATATTATCATCAGATTCTTCATAATCTTTTGCGATATTAACTGTTTTTCTCCATAAACCAGTAATAACTTGTGAATTTAACTTTTCTTTAAAAGCATAAAAAAGTTTATTTCTAATAGGATGTGGGCCTGACCTTGCTACCTCACCTTTTACTACTGACCAAATGCCTTCAATAGGTTGAAGTTCACAATGATAAGGAGGGGTATAAAAAACTTGATAACCATACTGTTTTGCTTTTTCTACACAAGCAAAAGGAATATTTTCTTTATTTTTCTTTACAAGTTCCAAAAGTTCAGATTTGTATGCTCTTTCTGGAATAGTAATATGCTTATTTTCTAACCATTTAATAATTTCTGCTTTTTTTGATGATGTAGAAGGAATCTTTTCAATTCTCCGTTTATAGTAACGTGCCTTATCCATATAAAAATCTGCTTCACCATATTTTTCTTTAATAGATGTACAAAGTTTTTCAAATAAAGATTCAAAAATTTCAGCATTAAAATTGCCATGATAGTCAATTTGATCAGGTGTAATATTGGAATTTTTAATAAAGTCAGGAACATCATCCCATTCATCTGCATTTAATCGTTTGCGCCCTCTATTTGATGGTGCTTGAATAGCAGGATCCCAAATATAAACTGAATTTGGAACCAATTCACCTTCTATCTTATTGGTATTGCAATTTTGAAAAATAATTATTGCACCAAAAATTATAACTAATGGACCATGCCCTGGTTCGGAAACAATGCCATGATGAGGGACTTAGGTTTTATTTGATGCATGGTGAAGATGACAATATGACTCATCCAAAAATACTTCAGGACGATTTGGTACACTATTATCTTCTTGTAAATTTGTAAATCTATATCTAAGATATTGATAGCGAAATATAATATTATTTGGTGACTTATGTAAAATATTTCTTCTTTCACCTCGGCCAAAATAATAACCTAAAGAATGCAACAGACGAAGAAGTTGCCATTTAGAAATCTCATATTCTTTTTCAAAAAGATATTGCCGTATTATTGTAGTAGATAAGGGTTGTCCTATTTTATTTGATCCTAAGACTTTTTCATGAATTAGCATTGTTATATTAGAATCTGGTTGAACTTCAGGTCGGCCAAGAATTTTACTTGGTTTAAAGATCCCATTTTTATTTTTGTTCCATTCTTGAATAACCTGCCCAACAGTACTTTCTGAAATACCCAATATCAGGGCAACATGCTTGCATAATGTAAGCTTTTGATTGTATTTATTGGTGGAGGTAGGGTCAGAAAGGTACTTGTGAGTGTTAATTATCATTTTTTTTTCGTTCTCTGTCAATGGGGAACCACTTCGTTTATCAGTTGATAAAGACATCATAGATCATCTTAAGTGGTACAAATTTTAGCCAAAGTATTCAAGTATATCATATAAAAATTTGGATGCTGATCAATTAGAAAAAACTAAACTTAACTAAGAAACGATTAACACACTTAAATTTGAGGTATCAATCTTTTTGCACCGGACAATATATTCTTAAACACTTTTGTTATAGTTTTATTACCATCGTTACTTTCTGATATATCGTTGTTTCTTGCAGCTCGTCGAGAAGAACTTATAGAAGGTCGTGAAGATCTTACGGAAGGTCACGGAAGGTCGCGAAGTTTTTTTGTGGGTACTTGAAATAAGAGTACTGAAACTCATTGAGAAAATATGTATTTCAAATTGAAAAAATATGTAAAGAAAATATGTATTTCNTGTTAATTATCATTTTTTTTTCGTTCTCTGTCAATGGGGAACCACTTCGTTTATCAGTTGATAAAGACATCATAGATCATCTTAAGTGGTACAAATTTTAGCCAAAGTATTCAAGTATATCATATAAAAATTTGGATGCTGATCAATTAGAAAAAACTAAACTTAACTAAGAAACGATTAACACACTTAAATTTGAGGTATCAATCTTTTTGCACCGGACAATATATTCTTAAACACTTTTGTTATAGTTTTATTACCATCGTTACTTTCTGATATATCGTTGTTTCTTGCAGCTCGTCGAGAAGAACTTATAGAAGGTCGTGAAGATCTTACGGAAGGTCACGGAAGGTCGCGAAGTTTTTTTGTGGGTACTTGAAATAAGAGTACTGAAACTCATTGAGAAAATATGTATTTCAAATTGAAAAAATATGTAAAGAAAATATGTATTTCTTATACTGGAATAAAAACTATCATATTTACAGAGGAATATAAACATGTTAAAAATATTATACACTTTCGCAATTTTACGTCCATTTTAGTTCTGGCTAAAGTATGTGAGACTTAGGAGTATAAAAATATAGACGAAAAAAATTGACTATGAGACTTAGGAGTATAAAAATAAAGACAAAAAAAATTGACTATACACTTTCGCAATTTTACATCCATTTTAGTTCTGGCTAAAATATGTGAAACTTAGGAGTATAAAAATATAGACGACTGAACGTAAGGGTCTAAAATAAACAAACATTCGTGACACAGTGCACGTGACATAATTAAAGGATCTACATTTATACATATTATAACTTATTGGATAATTTGATAATACTTATCAAAATACGAATATATTCGAAAGTATAAATATATTTATTTTACAGATATAGCATTTTTAATAATTTTGTGATATAAAAAGAATATAAGATTTTATAATAATTGTAAAACAAAAACGAAAACTNTGGAATATTTCAAATATTTCAAATTTCATACCTTTGATTGGATTTTTGATTTATAATATACATTCCATTTCCAACCAAACGAATTATAAACGTCTTCATGAAATTGTTGAATGTAAACTTCACAGCTTTCTTTATATTCTTGAGGACTGGGATACAAATTTAATTTTAATATCACTTCGGCCACGCTTACAATTATATCCTATTTTATAAAATTTTATTAATAATTATAAAACTTCAAATTTCATTAAACTATTAATAAAGTAATAATTTACCTCCATAAATTCTTTATCATTCGTTAGCAAGCATATTTCATTTTTGATTTTTTTAATATCTGTTTTCATATCATTTTGACTTTTTTTCATATCTGCAAAATCTGTTTCGAGCTTATTTAGTTTTTTGTAGATTTTTAGAATTATTGCTCTATTATCTGTATTTTTAAATAACATGTTAAATTAAACCATATATTGTCCAGTGCAAAAAGATTGATACCTCAGATATTTATTAATAAAAATTTATTAACAAAAAATTTTTAAATTTTAATTACATAATTGAATAATTCATGTAATAGGAAGCATTTTGATATAAATTTTATCAGAATTTATTAGTCAGAATCAATATTATCATCTAAAATAATTTCATTATCTGATTCATTATCAACTAATAAAATATTATCATCAGATTCTTCATAATCTTTTGCGATATTAACTGTTTTTCTCCATAAACCAGTAATAACTTGTGAATTTAACTTTTCTTTAAAAGCATAAAAAAGTTTATTTCTAATAGGATGTGGGCCTGACCTTGCTACCTCACCTTTTACTACTGACCAAATGCCTTCAATAGGTTGAAGTTCACAATGATAAGGAGGGGTATAAAAAACTTGATAACCATACTGTTTTGCTTTTTCTACACAAGCAAAAGGAATATTTTCTTTATTTTTCTTTACAAGTTCCAAAAGTTCAGATTTGTATGCTCTTTCTGGAATAGTAATATGCTTATTTTCTAACCATTTAATAATTTCTGCTTTTTTTGATGATGTAGAAGGAATCTTTTCAATTCTCCGTTTATAGTAACGTGCCTTATCCATATAAAAATCTGCTTCACCATATTTTTCTTTAATAGATGTACAAAGTTTTTCAAATAAAGATTCAAAAATTTCAGCATTAAAATTGCCATGATAGTCAATTTGATCAGGTGTAATATTGGAATTTTTAATAAAGTCAGGAACATCATCCCATTCATCTGCATTTAATCGTTTGCGCCCTCTATTTGATGGTGCTTGAATAGCAGGATCCCAAATATAAACTGAATTTGGAACCAATTCACCTTCTATCTTATTGGTATTGCAATTTTGAAAAATAATTATTGCACCAAAAATTATAACTAATGGACCATGCCCTGGTTCGGAAACAATGCCATGATGAGGGACTTAGGTTTTATTTGATGCATGGTGAAGATGACAATATGACTCATCCAAAAATACTTCAGGACGATTTGGTACACTATTATCTTCTTGTAAATTTGTAAATCTATATCTAAGATATTGATAGCGAAATATAATATTATTTGGTGACTTATGTAAAATATTTCTTCTTTCACCTCGGCCAAAATAATAACCTAAAGAATGCAACAGACGAAGAAGTTGCCATTTAGAAATCTCATATTCTTTTTCAAAAAGATATTGCCGTATTATTGTAGTAGATAAGGGTTGTCCTATTTTATTTGATCCTAAGACTTTTTCATGAATTAGCATTGTTATATTAGAATCTGGTTGAACTTCAGGTCGGCCAAGAATTTTACTTGGTTTAAAGATCCCATTTTTATTTTTGTTCCATTCTTGAATAACCTGCCCAACAGTACTTTCTGAAATACCCAATATCAGGGCAACATGCTTGCATAATGTAAGCTTTTGATTGTATTTATTGGTGGAGGTAGGGTCAGAAAGGTACTTGTGAGTGTTAATTATCATTTTTTTTTCGTTCTCTGTCAATGGGGAACCACTTCGTTTATCAGTTGATAAAGACATCATAGATCATCTTAAGTGGTACAAATTTTAGCCAAAGTATTCAAGTATATCATATAAAAATTTGGATGCTGATCAATTAGAAAAAACTAAACTTAACTAAGAAACGATTAACACACTTAAATTTGAGGTATCAATCTTTTTGCACCGGACAATATATTCTTAAACACTTTTGTTATAGTTTTATTACCATCGTTACTTTCTGATATATCGTTGTTTCTTGCAGCTCGTCGAGAAGAACTTATAGAAGGTCGTGAAGATCTTACGGAAGGTCACGGAAGGTCGCGAAGTTTTTTTGTGGGTACTTGAAATAAGAGTACTGAAACTCATTGAGAAAATATGTATTTCAAATTGAAAAAATATGTAAAGAAAATATGTATTTCTTATAGTTCAAATTGACCAAATACTGGAATAAAAATTATCATATTTACAGAGGAATATAAACATGTTAAAAATATTATACACTTTCGCAATTTTACGTCCATTTTAGTTCTGGCTAAAGTATGTGAGACTTAGGAGTATAAAAATATAGACGAAAAAAATTGACTATGAGACTTAGGAGTATAAAAATAAAGACAAAAAAAATTGACTATACACTTTCGCAATTTTACATCCATTTTAGTTCTGGCTAAAATATGTGAAACTTAGGAGTATAAAAATATAGACGACTGAATGTAAGGATCTAAAATAAACAAACATTCGTGACACAGTGCACGTGACATAATTAAAGGATCTACATTTATACATATTATAACTTATTGGATAATTTGATAATACTTATCAAAATACGAATATATTCGAAAGTATAAATATATTTATTTTACAGATATAGCATTTTTAATAATTTTGTAATATAAAAAGAATATAAGATTTTATAATAATTGTAAAACAAAAACGAAAACTTTTAAATTCTTTTATATCACAAAATTATATAAAATTGCAAAACAAAATGAATATATTAGAAAGTATANTACTATGAAAAAATATGTTAAAAAATGTCTAAAAACTTCAGTAAAAATATTAAACTTTAATTTAAAAACAATGTCTGTAAATTTTAAATGTCTATATTGTGATCGTTATCTTTCGAGCCGAAATGCATACTCCCAACATGTAAAATATTGTAATGAACTTAAAGAACTTAATATCAGTACGGAGGAATCCAATAATGATATTTCAGATACGGTCTCGAGTATAAATGAAATGTCATTAGATAGTGATGATTTTAGTCAAATTGAAGAATTGCAAAGTATCCGAGAAGAAAACCTACCGCCAGTATCCAAAATTTCTTATCAATATGAAAGTGATTCAAATTATGCTGGTGATGTTTCTCTTCGTTCGGAAGAATTTGAAAACTTTGATGAAATTTTATCNAATTATCGTGTATATCAAAAATTGCAAAACAAAATTTTACAGATATAGTATTTATTATAAAATCTTATGTTCTTTTTATTGTATATTTATCAATTAATATAGAAAATTGCAAAACAAATCAAATATGTTCAGAAGTTTTTCTTTATTATTGAAAAGATAAATTTGAAAATTTGAAAAGATATATAAGTACTATGAAAAAATATGTTAAAAAATGTCTAAAAACTTCAGTAAAAATATTAAACTTTAATTTAAAAACAATGTCTGTAAATTTTAAATGTCTATATTGTGATCGTTATCTTTCGAGTCGAAATACATACTCCCAACATGTAAAATATTGTAATGAACTTAAAGAACTTAATATCAGTACAGAGGAATCCAATAATGATATTTCAGATACGGTCTCGAGTATAAATGAAATGTCATTAGATAGTGATGATTTTAGTCAAATTGAAGAATTGCAAAGTATCCGAGAAGAAAACCTACCGCCAGTATCCGAAATTTCTTACCAATATGAAAGTGATTCAAATTATGCTGGTGATGTTTCTCTTCGTTCAGAAGAATTTGAAAACTTTGATGAAATTTTATCTGAAAGTTTGCAAAATTATACAGAAAAATCTGATACCAATATGAGTAATACTCTGGAAGAATTTGAACCTAAAAGTTTGACTTTGCAAGATAATATAGAAGAATCTGAAGTTGAAATTAAAGAATTTCCAAACGAGGCATATGCAGATTTAATGACTCTTGTTACAAAACACAATCTTAGTAATAAAGCTGGAAATTCAATCATAAAATTCTTTAATAGACATTCAGATTTATCTCAATCACCTCTTCCAAAAAATATCGAAACTGGTCGAAAGTTCTTTTTTTTTATTTTATTTTATTAGACTCGCAAGAGCTTAAGATTAATGTGGAATACAAATTTACAAGTTCTGAAAAACTAAAAATAAGTACAGATACAGAAAATCTAATGACTAAATCAATATATTTCTATACTAATTACCGCCTGCCCAACTGCGACCAACATTAAAATAATATTGGAAGATGCGAAAGCACTACACTTGTCGTAAAAAATAAAAACTATTATCCGGAATTATATAGAGGCGTTCTAGTAAGCTATATATAAGAAACGTTCGGAGAACGCACTAGAACAGTGCATTCTAGTACGCTATATATACGAAGCGTTCGGAGAACACACTAGAACGGCATATTTAATACGCTATATGAACGTAGGTGGTGTTTGTAGGACGCTATAGATCGGTATATTTTGGACGCACTAGAACGTTTATATTTAATTCCTGATGATGAAGCCATAATTTTGTAATCCCACCCCTTCGATGCCTTACCGAACAACATCGATCCCCACATATATAACTTCTTTCCACCTACAACAACTTAGAGGACAACTCCTCACTCTTTATACCTTTACGCTGCTTCCCCGAGGTTAACACAAGAACCCGGACCCCAGATTTAAGAAAAAGGCTCAGACCTACACGCATTAGATGTTGGTGAAATTATTTGTCGAACCGGAGGGTTTTCCCAATCATACCCTGCAATGTCCAGAGCTAAATCCCCAATCAAACCGTTCGCAAGTCACGTGGTAAAGATATTCAATATTTATAAATCCAATAATTTAATAACATCCACACCGCCAATCGTCACCATAGTTCCACAAATCGCTGCAGTTTTCGCATCACACCTGATCATCATGATCGACAATTCAGGGTCAAACCGAAATTTGACAATTTTCTCAAAAAGTTATAGCCATGAAAAATGGAAAATTTTGTGGCGCAGAAATACCCTTCGTTAACGAAAGTTTTAGACAGCTCCAGGAAAACTTTTTTGTTTCCACCGTTCGTTCGTACTGGACTACTTTTCCCAGGAGAGAGGTAGTGACAACTAACTCGTTCTTTCGCTACTTTATATACCCCGTATTAACACGAGAAAGGACAAAATATATTTTTCTCGCGTGCCCTCAAGAAAAAGAGAAGAGACGTCGTTTACGTTTTCCACCAAAGAAACCAGAACCAGACACCAGCAACAGAACGTCGCAGACTTATTCCTCAATCCAGGCCCATGAACTAGTCTTATCAGGTCAACCTGCTACCTTCCGACTATACTTGCACGCAAAATTATTTTGGGACCCCGAAATTGCAATTTTGGGGAAAAAAGTCGAAATAGTTTTTCATAGAAGACGAAATTATTTTACTTAAAATTCAAAATTTTTTGACTACACAAATTTATTCTTTGATTAAAGATACATATAACTGGGTATTTTTTTTACTTCCATATATAGAATAGATTCTGCATAAATCTCAAAAAGTTGAAATACCTTAAAAATCCAAAATCAATTTTGGGAACATGTATACTTCCGACTAGATATTAGAGAAAAATAAAGCTCTCAACGGTTCGGTTCAGTCCGGTTTGGCAGTAAAACCAAAACCGAACCGAAACTTCCGGTTCGGATTCGGTTTGAAACCGGGAACATGAATACTCAAACCGAAACCGAACTGAAACTGAACCGAACCGGGTTTTTTCGGTTTAAATATTAATTTTTTTTTTTTACCTTCCAATAACGCGAAATTAATTATACAATAATTTTTTTATAATAATCCTTTCAGATCTGTATTTCATCTTTTAATATTATCTTATCCTTAAATTACCAGTTAAAATTATATTAATTTTATATTGAATATTTTATTTATTAATGAAAAAATAGATCCAAAATTAATTAAAACTAATTTTAAAATTATATAAAATATCTTAAAATTATCCAAAATAAATTTTTAAAACTATATAAAATTAATTTTAAAATTATATAAAATAAATTTTAAAAACTATATTTAAAATTATATAAAATTAATAAAAAAATTTACATAATTTAATTATTTTCATTAATTTCATTAATATTTTCATTAATTTCATTAATATTTTCATTAATTTCATTAATATTTTCATTAATTTCATTAATATTTTCATTAATTTCATTAATATTTTCATTAATTTCATTAATATTTTCAT
>PQFF01000466.1:66414-96885 GCA_003547095.1 Diversispora epigaea | reverse complement strand
TTTTCATTAATTTCATTAATATTTTCATTATCTAATTTCCACCAACCTTTCAAACACATGCACATCCTAATTGTATTTGAATTTAAACTGCATCTCCTTTGTGTTACTAAATCTGTACCTCCTGAGAATATTCGTTCAACAGGAATAGTTTTTATTCAAAATAAAATAAAAATATGTATTTAAAAAAATAATTATAAATATTATTTTTATAATATTAAAAATTATACCTTGAATTGAAAGATAATTACGAGCCATTTTAGCAAGGTTAGGAAATTCTAATTCATGTAACTATAAATAAAATAAAGCATATATTATATATATCAATATTTAATTGAATTTATTACAATTTTAATATTATACCTTCCAGTATGATAATGAATCTATATCAAAATTAGATGCAGGTTCTTTCAAATAAGATTCTAATTCATCTTTGTATACTACTTTTCGCTTTTTGAAAATATGATTAGTTAATGCAGTTTGTTTTGATATTGATATAATTGATTCTTGATTTTCATCAGGTTTGTATTTACTTTTCCATAAATCAGTAATTTGTTGTTTACATGTTTTAATATATTTAGAATCAAATCCATTTTCTTTAAAATAAGTCAATTTCAAACGAGGGTCCAAAACTATTTAATAGAAAACAAAAGTATTAATAATTAAAATTTAAATTTAAATAAATATAAAAATATAAATAGATATCATACTTGTTGCAACAATATAAACTAAACCATCAGAAGTTGGATAATAGTCATCAAGTTTTCGTATTGAAAGATTTATAGCATCATTTACATCAGTTGGAAGTTCATTGTTTTGTTGAAATTCTTCAATATTATCAAATAAATAGTTGTAAACTGGAACAGTTTGACCTAGAGTAGGAAATTTTGATGTACTCATTTCCAAGGTAGCATTTTTAAAACACTATAATAAATTATAATTAATATATTTTATTAAAGAATATTTATTTATAACATTAATTATACCTTTAATAAATCTTTTATATTGTTTAATTTGTTCCATTCTTCTTCTTGTAACAAATATACGGAAAGATTATTATCAACAGATGCCATATTATGAAGTGGCTAATAAAAAAAATAATATATTTAGACAATAATAAAAATCAATATAATTAATATAAATCCTTTTTACCTCACGAAGAAATATTGCTCGCTCAATCATGTCATATGTAGAATTCCATCTGGTTTTTATATCAGGAATTAATTGAAGTTCCTTTACATTAACAGCTTTGCATTGTTGACAAAATCTTTCACGTCGTAATGGAGAAGCTCTAATTTTAACCACCAATTTTCTTAATTTTGCAATAACTCCTAAAAAAGTTTCATTAATAAAATCTTGTAATATATCTTGTTCATTTTCTGGTCCCAATCCATGTAATGCTTTTAGAATGATTTGAGCAGCAAGGTTAATAATATGGGCAAGGCATCGTACACGTTGATTTTCAGAGCTAAATGTAATTCCTTCATCAGCACAATAAACATCCAAACAATTAAACATTGAATCCATATTAGTTGCATTGTCAGTGGTAACTCCTAACATCTAAAATATATATTAATAAATAAATATATTTAAATAATCAAAATATAATAAAAATAAACTAACCTTATTCAAAATTCCATATTCTTTTATTGTACTAAAAAAAACCCTTGCAAGATTTTCACCTGAATGTGTTCCTTCTAATAGTTGAAAATCAAGAATTGTATTTTTTAATTCCCAGTTTGAAGAAATCCAATGAGCACTTATTCNTTTTCATTAATTTCATTAATATTTTCATTAATTTCATTAATATTTTCATTAATTTCATTAATATTTTCATTAATTTCATTAATATTTTCATTAATTTCATTAATATTTTCATTAATTTCATTAATATTTTCATTAATTTCATTAATATTTTCATTATCTAATTTCCACCAACCTTTCAAACACATGCACATCCTAATTGTATTTGAATTTAAACTGCATCTCCTTTGTGTTACTAAATCTGTACCTCCTGAGAATATTCGTTCAACAGGAATAGTTTTTATTCAAAATAAAATAAAAATATGTATTTAAAAAAATAATTATAAATATTATTTTTATAATATTAAAAATTATACCTTGAATTGAAAGATAATTACGAGCCATTTTAGCAAGGTTAGGAAATTCTAATTCATGTAACTATAAATAAAATAAAGCATATATTATATATATCAATATTTAATTGAATTTATTACAATTTTAATATTATACCTTCCAGTATGATAATGAATCTATATCAAAATTAGATGCAGGTTCTTTCAAATAAGATTCTAATTCATCTTTGTATACTACTTTTCGCTTTTTGAAAATATGATTAGTTAATGCAGTTTGTTTTGATATTGATATAATTGATTCTTGATTTTCATCAGGTTTGTATTTACTTTTCCATAAATCAGTAATTTGTTGTTTACATGTTTTAATATATTTAGAATCAAATCCATTTTCTTTAAAATAAGTCAATTTCAAACGAGGGTCCAAAACTATTTAATAGAAAACAAAAGTATTAATAATTAAAATTTAAATTTAAATAAATATAAAAATATAAATAGATATCATACTTGTTGCAACAATATAAACTAAACCATCAGAAGTTGGATAATAGTCATCAAGTTTTCGTATTGAAAGATTTATAGCATCATTTACATCAGTTGGAAGTTCATTGTTTTGTTGAAATTCTTCAATATTATCAAATAAATAGTTGTAAACTGGAACAGTTTGACCTAGAGTAGGAAATTTTGATGTACTCATTTCCAAGGTAGCATTTTTAAAACACTATAATAAATTATAATTAATATATTTTATTAAAGAATATTTATTTATAACATTAATTATACCTTTAATAAATCTTTTATATTGTTTAATTTGTTCCATTCTTCTTCTTGTAACAAATATACGGAAAGATTATTATCAACAGATGCCATATTATGAAGTGGCTAATAAAAAAAATAATATATTTAGACAATAATAAAAATCAATATAATTAATATAAATCCTTTTTACCTCACGAAGAAATATTGCTCGCTCAATCATGTCATATGTAGAATTCCATCTGGTTTTTATATCAGGAATTAATTGAAGTTCCTTTACATTAACAGCTTTGCATTGTTGACAAAATCTTTCACGTCGTAATGGAGAAGCTCTAATTTTAACCACCAATTTTCTTAATTTTGCAATAACTCCTAAAAAAGTTTCATTAATAAAATCTTGTAATATATCTTGTTCATTTTCTGGTCCCAATCCATGTAATGCTTTTAGAATGATTTGAGCAGCAAGGTTAATAATATGGGTAAGGCATTGTACACGTTGATTTTCAGAGCTAAATGTAATTCCTTCATCAGCACAATAAACATCCAAACAATTAAACATTGAATCCATATTAGTTGCATTGTCAGTGGTAACTCCTAACATCTAAAATATATATTAATAAATAAATATATTTAAATAATCAAAATATAATAAAAATAAACTAACCTTATTCAAAATTCCATATTCTTTTATTGTACTAAAAAAAACCCTTGCAAGATTTTCACCTGAATGTGTTCCTTCTAATAGTTGAAAATCAAGAATTGTATTTTTTAATTCCCAGTTTGAAGAAATCCAATGAGCACTTATTCCAAGAAAAGGTATTTGATTTTTTGAAGTCCATGCATCTAAAGCAAAAGAAATACAACTGGAAATTTCTTGCAATTCTTCTTTAATTCTTTTTTTTTCATTTTCAAAAGATTTGAGAATTTTGTTTCGAATAGTATTACTAGTAGGTAATATGGCATTTGGATTAAGTCTTTTTATCATGGTTTTAAATGATTCTTTATCAACAACAATAAAAGATTGATCATCAGCTACAATCCAATTTATTAAATCTTCAATCCAATTTTCTTGAGTAAATATCTACAATTTATTTAAAGTTAATATTAAAAAATGAAGTTTAAAGAATTAACCTGTTTCGATTTCATGAACTACTTTCTAACCTCCATTTCTGTCACTAATTAAACTTATTCACCACAATTAGTAACATCTCCATTTAAATTTTCAAACAGATTGAATAAATATTCACAGATAAATTAACGATTTAATCTATTTTAAAAAAACGTTGATTTCTTCGCGAATATTTGTTCAATTTGTATGAAAATTTAAACAAAGATACTACTAAATGTAATAAATAAGTTTAATTAGTGATGGAAATAGAGTTTAAAAAGCAGTTCTCAAGATCGAAATTGGTAAAGTTGTACAGTTAATATAATATTAAAAAAATTTATACATGCCAATGCTGTTTTTGATTTAAAAAATTTATCCAATGGTCCTGAAGTAGATATTTCTGGATTCAAATTTTTATGTTCACGAGAAATATGGCTTCTTAATGTAGAAGTTGAACTATCTTTAGCAGCCTTATAACTTTTACTAAAATATAAAAGGTCAAAAGTATATACATTTAATATTTTATATATTTACATTATATACATATATCTTTCTTTAATACTCACACACAATGATTACAATAATATCTATTTTCTTCTTTATTTAAAGTAAAAAACTGATAGATAGAGGCTTTTCTTTTATTATTGGCATTATCACTATTATTGCCGTTATTATTAATTACTGTTAAATTGTTATTGCTTACTTCTGTTAAATTACTATTACTGGTTTCTCTTGAAACTGATGGTTCATTATGTTCTATATTTTCTTGAGAATTTTCTGATTCAGTATCACTTATAATCTCGGCCATTATAATTATAAAAAAAATAATCGTCAAAAAAAAATCTAGATCTTTATTAATATAAATAGATGGTGAAACCATGACAATATATAAACCGAAAATTTCAGTTTCGGTTTCAGTTTTTCGGTTCGGTTTCTATGAATAAACCGAAACCGAACTGAAACCGAACCGAGATATTCGGTTTGTATATTTAATAAACTGAAACCGGACTGAACCGAAACCGGCGGATCGGTTTCGGTTTTTATCAAACCGATTGAGAGCTTTAGAGAAAAATAAGTTCGCTTAAGTTTGTTTACTGCGCCCATGAATAACTGACGCGGAGAGAGAGTATCACATTTTTTTTGGTCGAAAGTTCTTTTTTTTTTTTTTATTAGACTCGCAAGAGCTTAAGATTAATGCGCAATACAAATTTACAAGTTCTGAAAAACTAAAAAACAAGTACAAATACAGAAAATCTAATGACTAAATTAATATATTTCTATACTAATTACCGCCTACCCAACTGCGACCAACATTAAAACAACGTTGAAAGATGCGAAAGCACCACACTTGTCATAAAAAAAAAAAAATTATGAGGCCATAATTTTGTAATCCCACCCCTTCGACTCCTTACCGAACAATATCGGTCCCCACATATATGACTTCTTTCCTCCTACAACAACTTAGAGGACAACTCCTCACCCTTTATACCTTTACGCTGTTTCCCCGAGGTTAACACAAGAACCCGGATCCCAGATTTAAGAAAAAGGCTCAGACCTACACGCATTAGATGTTGATGAAATTATTTGTCGAACCGGAGGGTTCTCCCAATCATACCCTGCAATGTCCAGAGCTAAATCCCCGATCAAACTGTCCGCAGGTCACGTGGTAAAGATATCCAATATTTATAATAAATCCAATAATTTTATAACATCCACACCGTCGATCGTCACCTTAATTTCACAAAACGCCACAGTTTTCGTGTCACACCTGATAATCAAGATCGACAATTCAGGGTCAAACCGAAATTTGACAATTTCCCCAAAAAGTTATGGCCATGAAAAATGGAAAATTTTGTGACGCAGAAATATCCTGCGTCAACGAAAGTTTTAGACAGCTCCAGGAAAACTTCTTTGTTTCCACCGTTCGTTCGTACTGGACTACTTTTTCTAGGGGAGAGGTAGTGACAACTAACTTGTTCTTTCGCTACTTTATATACCCCGTATTAACACGAAAAAGGACAAAATATATTTTTCCCGCGTGCCCTCAAGAAAAAGAGAAGAGACGTCGTTTACGTTTTCCACCAAAGAAACTAGAACCAGACACCAGCAACAGAACGTCGCAGACTTATTCCTCAATCCAGGCCCACGAACTAGTCTTATCAGGTCGACCTGTTACCTTCCGATTAGATATTAGAGAAAAATAAGTTCACTTAAGTTTGTTTACTGCGCCCATGAATAACTGACGCGGAGAGAGAGTATCACAGGTCGAAAGTTCTTTTTTTTTTTTTTTAAAAAACTAGCAAGGTCTTATTTTTATTTATATATATAACGCTTTACTTTTAATAGCTAAATACATAGGGATTAATTACAAATTACATTTTTTATAAATAAAAAAAAGCTAAAACTAATTATCCTAAGCTAACTAGCTTACCGCCTGACCAGCTGCTACAGAGTAGAAATCTATTCTGAAGAGATCAAGACCCCACATTCGTCTATATTATAAAAAAGGTCATGAAGGCCATAACCTTCTAAAAAGAAATTATTTAATATTTTATGTCTGATTAATATGCATGTTTTTTTTAGATTTTCTTTTGATTTTTTGTATTTAATTGTTTCTTGTCTTATTAATCTTTCTTTTCTTCGTTTTTCTTCTTTCATTATGTTGTTATCATTCTCCCACTTTAAAAAGTTTTCGCATCTGGCAATCCATTTTTTCCATTTTTTGTCGCGGAGTTTCATAAATGTGTCAAATATTGTTTTTTTTACTTCTGTTTTGTTTATTATTCTTGTTAAGTTCTTTTGGAGTTGTTTGGGGATAAGGTCACATATAATGTCTATGAAGCTGAAACTGTCCTGGAAATTATATGCTCGAATCTGCCGGAGCACGTCTATTTTGGCAAAATTACTGGTTTTAAGGACATTAGTAATCAGTTGTTTTTTTGTATTACCCTTTATTTCGGTGACTTTGTTTATTATGTAGTCCATGAAACCGTTTCGGAGCGTATTAGCAAATCCGTTGCAAGTGAAGACATGTAGGTTATCCTTTTGTAATTTATTGCAAGATACGCATATGCTGTCTGTATATATAAGTGGTTTTCTTTCATGCAATCGTTTTTTAGTTGGTAATTCATTGTTTAGTAATTTTATACTAAGTTTTCTTTTGTTGTGATCCTCTTGCGAGGTTATTAGGTTTGTGATTTTTGAACCATGTATTATTTGAAAGGACAGTGACCTTTGTATATGCTTATTGTTCCACTTAATCGTGCGATTTAGGGTTGCCCATTCTGTTTGATGTTTTACTTTGTTATTTGTTTTAATGATTTCTTTAATTGGGGAATCTACTATATGGTAGTTCCACCGGTGGTGTACTTGTCTGTTGAGTATATCGTAGTTTAGGTTTATTACTTCATTTTGTAATGCTCCCCACTTTGCAAGTTGGTCTGCAAACTCATTTTCTGCTGTTCTCACGTGTGCTTTAACTTTGACGTAGTTTACTTTGAGATTTTTTTTCTTTGTTAGGTCAGTAATTACTTGTAGTAGAAAGGGATTTTGGTATTTTTTCTAGGCATTGTTTTTTTTGTTCGCGATAAAGTTTTTTATAGCACCTATGCTCGCTTGGCTATCTGTTTTGATTGTTGCTGTTGCTGCATATGGTAAAAGTTTAAGGGCTACTAAGATTGCCCACAATTCAGCTCGGGTGGATGATGGATTTCCCGTAACTCTGGCCCCCAGAGTCTTGGTATAAGTTTCTTGATTGCTTGTGGTGAATTCTATTATAATTCCTATGCCCATTAGTTTTGGGTGTGTTTCATGATCCTCTATGTCACAAGCATTGTTGTTATTATTTCTTGCACTGTTATTGTTGGAGCTCATTGTGTTATTTACATTACCCCGCCTGTTTTTTGTCTTGTATCGTTTGGAGTTTGTGCTTTGTAGTGACCCGTCCGTAAATATTTCGAAATTATTCCAGTCTTCTAGATCAGTTTCTATATTATTAATATGGGTTATTATTGCCTCAGAGATGATAATGCTTTTTTTACTAAATTGTGTTGCGCTTTCTTCGTTGGTTTGTTCGGTTTTTGTTTCTTCTGCGAACCTATAGTTCGTGTAAATTCTGAGTGAATCGGGTGAGTTTTTTGAACGTGTCCTTCTCTTTTTTGGAGCTCTTCTTCTGCTTGAGTATATTCCTTCTATTATTGGAAGTGTTTTTAAGTGTTCTATATCCGCTGAAACAATACAATCTTTCACTTTACCCGTCAAGTTGTATTTACTTTTTTTGGTGTTGACTTCCTCACTTAGGTGGCATCCCTGACATACGTTTAGTATAGATGTTGGTTCTTCGTCAGATACGTAATTCACTAGGTGCTTGATAGGGATTTTTGTCTTTTGTATATTTTGCCTTGTATTAACTCTCCGGTTTTAACAATTAGGGTAGCTGCGCATCATGCGATTCTGCGCAGGACCAGTACGATCTCCACTTGTATACCATCTTTATCATATATTCCATTATTCTTGAGATCAAAAAGTTGATGCTCAAATAATCGCGTCCAATGTATAAACAAATACTATAATTTTATTAAATTAAAATAAAAAAAATTGTGAAAATAAATAAATAATTAATTATTGAACTTAATAAAAACTAATTAATAATTAATAATTTAATAAAAATATAATTAAATAAATTATTAAATAAATAAATTATTGATATAAACTATTAACATAATAATAAACTAATGATAAATATTAATTTCAGAAATGTAATTAAATTCGGAAATGTAATTAAATAAATATAATTAAATAAAATATTAATATTATACAATATTGATATTTAAAATAAAATATTAATTTCGGAAAAATTAAATAAATACATTGATATTTAAAATATAAATATTAATTTCAGAAATCAAATTAAATAAATAAACTATTAATTTCGGAAAATGTGATTAAATAAATTAAATAAATAAATTATTAATATAAACTAAATTATCGATTTTAAATAAACAGAAATATAATTAAACAAATAAACGGAAAATGTAATTAAATAAATTAAATAAATAAATTATTGATACTATCGATTTAAAATAAACGGAAATCGAATTAAATAAATAAACTATTAATTTGAAAAATGTAATTAAATAAATTAAATAAATAAATTATTGATATAAACTAATAATAATAAACTATCGATATTAAAATAAAAATATTAATTTCGAAAATAATTAATTTTATTACTTTAATATATAATAATAATATTATTGTTAATTTTAATTAAAAAATAAATAAATTAAAATAAAAAAATAAATTAAAAAATAAAAATTTAAATACCAATATTGATCCTCTGGCTTCAAGACTTCATTACCTTCATTTAATAAACAAATAGTCATCATAACATGACTTTGTTTGCAACCCACATTACGNTAAAATAAACGGAAATCGAATTAAATAAATAAACTATTAATTTGAAAAATGTAATTAAATAAATTAAATAAATAAATTATTGATATAAACTAAACTATCGATTTTAAAATAAACGGAAATCAAATTAAATAAATAAACGAAAAAATTAATAAATAAATTATTGGTATAAACTAAACTATTGATTTTAAAATAAACAGAATGTAATTAAATAAATAAACGGAAAATGTGATTAAATAAATAAATTATTGATATAAACTAATAATAATAAACTATCGATATTAAAATAAAAATATTAATTTCGAAAATAATTAATTTTATTACTTTAATATATAATAATAATATTATTGTTAATTTTAATTAAAAAATAAATAAATTAAAATAAAAAAATAAATTAAAAAATAAAAATTTAAATACCAATATTGATCCTCTGGCTTCAAGACTTCATTACCTTCATTTAATAAACAAATAGTCATCATAACATGACTTTGTTTGCAACCCACATTACGACCATCCCCACCTAATTTAAGTTTAAGTATATCCCCGGGTTTGATAATTGCAGGAGTTTCTTGTTTCCAGATAGGAATTAAAATTTTTAATAATGTATCAATGGACCTATACACTCCATTACCAATTTCTACATTATTAATTATTATATCTTCATCTGATTTTTCTAAATTTTCTAAATTATCAAATAAATTTTCATTTTTATCTATATTAAAAGTACCAATTTTAATATCTTTATTAATTTCATTAGTAATTTCTATTCTACAATTAGCTATTGAATATTCCTGGGTAAGATATGGTTCTATCGCAGCAAGTTGACGATATCCATCTCGTGCTAATAAAGATTCGTCACAAGCTCTTACTATAGCATCTATTTTATTAAGTTCATTCTTTTCGTTAGGTGATTTATAATTTAAGATTATAGATTCACCATTAAAATCTAATTCAATTTTTCGTAGGTGTACAATTGGCTGATTGGCTTGATTAGTCATACAATTTTTTTTTAATTAATGATCTAATTTCCTTTCCGGATTCTTTGCCCAATGATAAAAATCTTTTATATTGTCCTGAAGATGTTTGAATTTCTGACAAAGGACGTTTCTTTTTATTTATTGAAGTTATAGATAAAGCCGTAGATGTATCTAAACGATGCTTATGTAATTGTCCAATATAAAACCCAAAAATAAATGTACCCGATAGATTAGATTTCAAATAATTTTTTTTCTATAATTGATTAAATTAAATAATTATTTAATATTAATTTTAAATAATAATTGATAATAAAATTTTTAAATTAAATTACACTTTTAAAAATTCATTAATAACATTAGTAGCAGATCGTTCACTATATATACTCCATTCTGAATTATTTTCTTTCCATATTATAGTAAATCTTACTTTATTATTTTGTTGATATTTAGTTTCACATCGAATTTTGAATTTAGAAACTTCAGTTTCAACTCTATAATCATCTGGAACTTGATATTGAACACAATTTTTGGAATTTTTTTGTGTTAATTTAACTGATGTAGGATAGAATCCTAGAGATATTACTTTATACCGATAATAAAGAATTCTATTTCCTATTATATATCATGGCCTTATACAATACCATTTACAAAATCGATGTATTTATTTTCTTTGTTTAAATCTATTCTTTCATTTTCTTGATTTAAAATCTTTTTTTCACTCTCAAAATTATTTTCACTATTTTCATTCTTTTCATATAAATCTATATTCCCACACTCTTTATTTAAATCCATATTTTCGCTTTCTAGACTTAAACTACCTTTGATCTAATCTTGACATTCTATTGATATTATTAATCTATAATTAGTACAAAAATAGTTTAGCAATTTGAACTACAATTGATTGTATTTCGCGATTTCAATAGTTTTTAAGAGACAAGATTGGCCGATCAGAAATTATCACATATTTTTATTATGATGAAATCACATGATACCTGATTCTGTCACANATTAGCAGAGAAGGATGAAACTATTTATTATTTTTTTCTCGATTTTATACAAGTGGTATCAAAAAAATTTGATGGTATTAGAGGATTCCTTAAATGAGGTAAAACAATACTAAAAAATAGATTACTTAAACGGCTTGAAAACAAGAGGTAACACCATTGCAACCAGATCCGGGATAATAGATTAATTTCATATTTATTCTTATTTTTGTTAATAAATTTTTTATTTCTGATATTAGACATTACATAGAAATGATTTAATCAATTTTAATATTTTTATACTATTATCATAAAGTTTACGGATATTAAAAAATATTTAAAAAAAATTCAAATTTGATGCACAAATTCGAAGAGTTACAAAAAAATTTTTATAAATACTCGTAATTTGCTCATCACCAATCTTTCTCACGATCCAATGATTAGAATGAAATAATTAATAGTCATAAGGTTAACTAATTAAGGAATAAATAATTTTAATTTAAAAATAAATTATAAATTTGATCGCGTGAAAAAATAAAATCTCACGATTATACTAATAAACACAAAATGTACAAACTAAATAGTCACAAGGACAATACTTATTATACGGTCACGATGACATCGGTTCGTAAATCATAAAAGATTTACACTCATCATCATTACGATTGTTAACAAAAATTCAAAAACCATAACACCTTCCCAAATTAGACAAACGAAAATCATAATTAATACTAAAAAAAGAAATCACCAAAATCTGCATAAGCGACATCAAAAAAGTTGGAGACATCCATCCCTCTACATTTCATGTTACACATTCAATGTGATCGTACTGGTAAAACTACTGGTTGTCCTTGTACTAGTTTGTCTTTCCCTATGTTCGTCAGGTTGTTGGCTTTGTTTATTCCATTCTCTGGCCTTGGTATTTCCAAATTACATTCTACTGCCTCCTTCAATTCTTCCCACCATTTGTCTGGGTTTCTAATTGTTTTTTCATGTCCAGTATTTGTCCAGTGTATTGTATGCTCATAATTCGCGTTGAGTAATTGGTCGGTGTATAATAATTTGTATGTTATTAGACGTTGCTTATTTTTTTCAAACCATTTATTGTCAATATCGAAAGAGTAATTTTCATTCGTCATTGTCCATATTGAACATTCGCCCCCTTTAGGTATAACTGGAAATTCTGTTTTTCGAGGATTGCATAACTGTATATTATTTTTGGCTAGTAGTCAGATTATTTCGCCATTTAGGTTGTGGTTGTTGAGCTTGTATTGCGATATTACTCTTTGGTCCCATATTGGGACTGCCGTCCACATGTAGTTTTGTAGTTGTTGCAGTCTAATTCTCGTGGTTATCCCACTACTATTATTCTCGTTAATTCGTTGTATTAATTCTGTTCCGTGCATTTGTAATTGTCTGTCTTTTATGTTAAACACTCTGTAACCCGTATGTGAGTGTATAGTACTATCTGGGAAGTTTTACGCTAGACCGCATTTTTGTTTGAACACTCTTTTTATCATTTTGTTAATTATATCGCACGTTGTATCTGGTAATATCATGTCAGTAATTAAGTATTCAATTTTTAATATATTAACAGATGTTCGTAGTTTTTTAAGTATAAGTTGTTGTTGATGCTTCTTTTTTCCATGTTCTGTGATCCAGACCCCTAGATATCTTATGGCTTCTTGTTGGCTAGCCGGTTTTATGGTGGTTCCCGCGAATTCTATTTCTTTTTTAATCTGCTTTTCTTTTCGTTTTTCTTTTCTGTTTCTGATTACTATGAGTTCTGATTTAGATGGATTTACTTGGATTCCTGTAATGTCGAAGAATTCTTCTGCTATCCGTATAACTTCTTTCATGGAGCCTTTGTCATTAGCAATCCAAACCGTATCATCCATATATGCTAGTGATGATATGTGTATTTTCCATTCGTCTTGTAATCCTGTAGCAATGTTTTTATAGAATTTAGTAGATAACTGATATCCCAAGGATAGTGATTCCACTGCTGTCAGAAGCGGGTCATAGAATATACACCACAGTAGCGGCGAAATACTGTCCCCTTGATCAATTCTCTTTTGTACACTATATTCATCTATCATTCTGAATTCTGTGAAATCCCGGTTTGTCCTGTCTGTCATGATATTCTGTATTATTACGATTATTTTATTAGGAACTTTAATGCGTTTCATAACTTTAGTCAGTATTTCTGGGTCTACTGTGTCGAACGTTTTTTTTATATCTTGAAATAATATCCACATCTCATTTTGCTTTTCTCTAGCATCCTCCATAATGTTGTTAAGGGTGTGTATCGGAAAAGTCGTGCGGCCTCCAGGCAAACCCGCGTAATTGTTGGGGTTTAATACTTTGTTCTCCGTCAGTATTTTTGCCAAACGATTATTAATTATTTTTGTAAACAATTTTCTCATTGTTTCCATGAGCGTTATGGGTCTTGTAATTTCGAGTTGTCCTTCCCAGTTCTTAGGTTTAGGTATTAATGTCACGTTTGCGTGACTCCAGTCTCTTGGCGTTTGTCCTGTTCGAAGGATATTATTAAAAAACTTTGCAATCCATTCTATCGCGCTTGGTCCTAAGTGTTTAAAGACTTCATAAGGTATTCCAAAGGGTCCAAGCGCTTTGTTGTTACTGCTTATTCATACGTGATTACTCACTTCTTTAGGAGTTATGATTTGTGTTACTCCATCATAAATTTTTTTGTCGATATGCTCTTTCGGGATGTATTGTCTTGTCCAAAAGTCATTTATCTCTTCTGGAATAATCTTTCCATTGAGGGTCCAGTTATGTAGATGATTTTTTACTTGCGTTTTTACTTCTTCTGGATTTGTAATGATATTCATTTTACCATTGGACAGTTTTTCTACTATTCTGTCTAGGACGATTCTTTTGTGCCCAGTTTCAAATACACTGTTGATTATCCGTTTCGGGCATTCGTGTAGATATCGTTGGTGGTTTTATCAAATATAATTTGACTACCCAGCTTTCCAATTTTGTTAAGATCTTTAAGGGTATTATAAAGAGGATGTTTGTGCCAATTGAGTGTCATTCTGTTTCGAGGTTCTTTCGCTTTAGTAAGGAATTTTCTTCCTTTTGATATTATGCCTGTCTTGATATAGTTCCATTGAGTTTCTATTGAATGTTCTTTTCTTTTAGCTTCGTCTGTTTGTAATTCAATATACTTTTCCATTGAGTCTTCAAATTTCTGCCATTGTTCTTCAGATGTTCTTTTCAAATCCCATAGCCGTTTTTGCTTGTTATCCCTTCAATTTTTGTTGTATTGTGAGTTTTTCACAAATTTTCTGTTATTTATGCTAATCATCATTGCATCATGGTCGCTGTGAGTAGAGAATTCTGTGTTAATAATTTTAACCTGTATCAGTACATCCGCTTTACCCAAGGTAACCCAAATCTGGTCAATACGGCTCGAAGGTTTCCTGACTTGGTTAACATTTTTATAGAAGGTATACTCTTTTATATTCCCATTTACCAATCTGTAGCAGTCNTCCATTGAGGGTCCAGTTATGTAGATGATTTTTTACTTGCGTTTTTACTTCTTCTGGATTTGTAATGATATTCATTTTACCATTGGACAGTTTTTCTACTATTCTGTCTAGGACGATTCTTTTGTGCCCAGTTTCAAATACACTGTTGATTATCCGTTTCGGGCATTCGTGTAGATATCGTTGGTGGTTTTATCAAATATAATTTGACTACCCAGCTTTCCAATTTTGTTAAGATCTTTAAGGGTATTATAAAGAGGATGTTTGTGCCAATTGAGTGTCATTCTGTTTCGAGGTTCTTTCGCTTTAGTAAGGAATTTTCTTCCTTTTGATATTATGCCTGTCTTGATATAGTTCCATTGAGTTTCTATTGAATGTTCTTTTCTTTTAGCTTCGTCTGTTTGTAATTCAATATACTTTTCCATTGAGTCTTCAAATTTCTGCCATTGTTCTTCAGATGTTCTTTTCAAATCCCATAGCCGTTTTTGCTTGTTATCCCTTCAATTTTTGTTGTATTGTGAGTTTTTCACAAATTTTCTGTTATTTATGCTAATCATCATTGCATCATGGTCGCTGTGAGTAGAGAATTCTGTGTTAATAATTTTAACCTGTATCAGTACATCCGCTTTACCCAAGGTAACCCAAATCTGGTCAATACGGCTCGAAGGTTTCCTGACTTGGTTAACATTTTTATAGAAGGTATACTCTTTTATATTCCCATTTACCAATCTGTAGCAGTCTTTATATCCCCTATTGATTATGGTTTTTAATAGATTTGTTTCAGTACCTCTTAATACTGAGTTTATTCTATCAAGTTTCGAGTTCTGGACTCTATTAAAATCTCTTATGATTATAGTAGTGTAGCTTTTTCTGCTTGCCTCGTCCATTTGTTTATCAACCCATATTGTTAAGTCTTTCCCTTTTTTTATTCTTTCAGCTCTATTTGCGTATTCGTATATACCTATTAAGTGTAATGTCATTCTTTCCCGAAAGGACAAGTAGAGCGACACCTCTCTGTCCTGAAAGCGTTCTATTCTGTAGACGTGTTTGGCTAAATCCTGCTGTATCATGAACCCTACTCCTGATTCTCTTGATCCCGATATATTTGAAGCCCAAAAACATTCGTAATGCGTTGTATTATTCTGTTTAGCGTATATCTTATATTCCAGAAAGGTATGTTTAGTTTTATTTTCTTTTAGTCGCATTTCTGTTAATAGGATAATATCTAATTTTTTTGCTATGCAGTAGTCCCACCATGTCTTTTGTTTGACAATCCCATTCAGCCCATTGATATTTTGTGTGACTAGATTCCATATGTCATTTTTTGTTGAAGAGTCGCTTGACGCTGTGTTGTCTGTTTCCACGGAGGGGTAACTATTCTGAGAACCTGTTTCGCTGAGTTCATTATTTGGTGTTGACCCACTTGAAATTTCAGACGTAAAATTGTTATTTTCCTCAAATAATTGCTCGCTTGGTATAGTATCGAATAACCTATCGATATCGAGGTCTTGGCTGTTGCAACTATCCTCGGGGGAGTTTCAACCTGTGATGCTTTGCGGGGTATTTGGGCCGTAGCCCCCTTTATTTGATTCTTTGTATTCCCTTGCTTGAAAATTGTTTGTCCCCCTTGATTTTTCATTTTTTACATTTTTTATTCCCTTATTATTACATTTTTCTCCGTATTGAATGTTAGTGTTATCATGCGTGGAGTGTTTTTTTTTCTGTTTTTTTATTTTAAAATTTTTTTTTGTATTTTTATATATATATATTTTTTTTTTAGAATAATAATTATTATATTGTTGTTCAAAAATAATGCTGATTTCCTGGTACTGTGTGACCCTCCAGTACTTTTGGTACCGTGCGCACTTGTGTACTGGAGAGTTTTATATAATGCTTTGTTAGGTAATTTTAAAAGTTCCAAAACCCCGTAGGGTTAGGAACACTGTTTGGCGCTGATGAGTCATAGTTGAAGAAACTTGGTGGAATTCTGTCAAATTTATATGTCGTTTTCAAATATTGTCTCAATGAGTGGAAATCCACCCGATTCTTGAATGGGACCTCCAGTTCGTCTCCTCTCATATCGTTTGTTATCTGTTGTTGCACCTCCTCTACTGATGGTAATGGTGTTCTGTTATCTGCTCTTTCACGCTCTTCTGGTGTTACATTTTCTGTGAACCAGTTTGGAGGGATTTGATAAAACTTGTAGTACACCTTCGCTAGTTTATTGTTTGCTGAGATATTAGTTTTGAAATAAGGATATTCTGTTCCAGCGACTCTGTTTACCTCTGCGTAATTATCTGTTGGAAGTGGGATTCTTTTGTCTTTTGTATAGTTTATCCAGCTCGTTGGTAAGGGAAAATTTATTATATATTTTTTATGCAGTTCTTTTAGTAGGTCTCTAGTGACCGTAGTGTTTGTCACTGGAAAGGTAAATTTATTTTTAAGAGGTGTATCCTCAGGTTTCCCTGGGAGTTCCTTCTTTTGATAGAACCAGCTGTTAGGAATTCTGTATAAATAATAAGTTTTTTTGAGTTGGCCAATTAGGTCCGCGAAGGATATGTCGTGGGTGATTCCGCTGTTCCATGGAAAGTAGTTTTTGTATGTTTCTGGGAGTTCGTTATATTCTTTCGGCAAGCGTTCGCATATTATTGTCTTTCCAGATATTTTGAAATGGGAAGTTGGTAATCTTCTTTTGATGATATAGAATTTTGCTAATGCATCTCGATATTGGCTGATGTTTTTATATTGTTCTTCTGTGGTGATTGGGAGAAATAAATCCTCTCCTCCTTCCGTTTGTAAAGATTGTGTTACCATTGCGCAATTTGAAGGTAGTTCGATTTTGTGTACAGTGTAATTCTCGTTGAGGTTTCCCCCTTCAATTTGATAATATCCCATAAGCACTCGTTTCATCTTCCCGATTTCACTCGGTTTACAAGCCGGGAGTGATTTAGTTAGTTCGTCCAATATTGATTGTGGTAGTCCCTTAGGATGTGTTGGAAGAGGTGATAGGTCTGCTCTTAATTCTTTGGTGCAAAAGTTTTGTAGTTTGTCAAAGTCGACTTGATCTTTAGATGGTCTAGGTCTACTCACGAAGATGAGGTGAAAAATTTTTATATAAGTTCTGGCTATGGCTTCGTCCTTCAAATACTTAAAGTTTGTAGATAGTAGAAATTTGCTAGCTATGTAATTTCAGTTTTTCTCCATGATTCGGTAAATTACCCCTGAAGGCAATTCATCAATCCTGTCTTCTTTCTGTTGTGCTTCTATTTGTTTAGCAATAGATTCTGTCCATTTTTCTTCTATGGCTTGTTCCGAAGCAATATTTTCTGGGTTATATGTGTTTAATATTTCGAGTTGATTACCTGATAGAATGAAGTTGTAAAAGTTTACGTCAATTTTCCTACTTCTGCTCAGTTGTAAAGTAACTTTATCAAGTTGATAATTCTCTCAGTAGTCGAAAAATGAGTTTTAATATTTTCGTAAGTAAGGTTGGCCTCTGGTACCGGAGGTACTAGATAAGATCTATTGTAGGGGTTAAAGCTCTCAATCGGTTTGGTAAAAACTGAAACCGATCCGCCGGTTTCGGTTCGGTCCAGTTTTGATTTATTAAATATACAAACTGAATATCTCGGTTCGGTTTCGGTTCGGTTTCGGTTTATTCATAGAAACCGAACCGAAAAACTGAAACCGAAACTGAAATTTTTGGTTTATATATTGTCATGGTTTCACCATCTATTTATATTAATAAAGATCTAGATTTTTTTTTGACGATTATTTTTTTTATAATTATAATGGCCGAGATTACACAGGTCGAAATATTAAAAATCGGGTACTTATCTGTCACATATCGGGTACCCGACTCGTGCCTAATTTCGGGTACCCGATAAGGCCCCGATATGTGTAAAAAAATATTTTCTACACTTATCGGGTACCCGATATGTCACCGATATGCCATATCCTACACATATCTGTCACATATCGGGTACCCGACTCGTGCCTAATTTCGGGTACCCGATAAGGCTCCGATATGTGTAAAAAAATATTTTCTACACTTATCGGGTACCCGATATGTCACCGATATACCATATCTTACACATATCGGGGACTTATCGGGTATTTAGACTATCGGGTACCCGATATGTGACAGATAGATACCCGATTTTTAATATTTCGACCTGTGTTATAAGTGATACTGAATCAGAAAATTCTCAAGAAAATATAGAACATAATGAACCATCAGTTTCAAGAGAAACCAGTAATAGTAATTTAACAGAAGTAAGCAATAACAATTTAACAGTAATTAATAATAACGGCAATAATAGTGATAATGCCAATAATAAAAGAAAAGCCTCTATCTATCAGTTTTTTACTTTAAATAAAGAAGAAAATAGATATTATTGTAATCATTGCGTGTGAGTATTAAAGAAAGATATATGTATATAATGTAAATATATAAAATATTAAATGTATATACTTTTGACCTTTTATATTTTAGGAAAAGTTATAAGGCTGCTAAAGATAGTTCAACTTCTACATTAAGAAGCCATATTTCTCGTGAACATAAAAATTTGAATCCAGACATATCTACTTCAGGACCATTGGATAAATTTTTTAAATCAAAAACAGCATTGGCATGTATAAATTTTTTTACTATTATATTAACTGTACAACTTTACCAATTTCGATCTAGAGAACTGCTTTTTAAACTCTACTTCCATCACTAATTAAACTTATTTATTACATTTAGTAGTATCTTTGTTTAAAATTTCATACAAATTGAACAAATATTCGCGAAGAAATCAACGATTTTTTAAAGGAGATTAAATCGTTAATTTATCCGTGAATATTTATTCAATCTGTTTGAAAATTTAAATGGAGATATTACTAATTGTGGTGAATAAGTTTAATTAGTGACAGAAATGGAGGTTAGAAAGTAGTTCATGCAATCGAAACAGGTTAATTCTTTAAACTTCATTTTTTAATATTAACTTTAAATAAATTGTAGATATTTACTCAAGAGAATTGGATTGAAGATTTAATAAATTGGATTGTAGCTGATGATCAATCTTTTATTGTTGTTAATAAAGAAGCATTTAAAACCATGATAAAAAGACTTAATCCAAATGCCATATTACCTACTAGTAATACTATTCGAAACAAAATTCTCAAATCTTTTGAAAATGAAAAAAAAAGAATTAAAGAAGAATTGCAAGAAATTTCCAGTTGTATTTCTTTTGCTTTAGATGCATGGACTTCAAAAAATCAAATACCTTTTCTTGGAATAAGTGCTCATTGGATTTCTTCAAACTGGGAATTAAAAAATACAATTCTTGATTTTCAACTATTAGAAGGAACACATTCAGGTGACAATCTTGCAAGGGTTTTTTTTAGTACAATAAAAGAATATGGAATTTTGAATAAGGTTAGTTTATTTTTATTACATTTTGATTATTTAAATATATTTATTTATTAATATATATTTTAGATGTTAGGCGTTACCACTGACAATGCAACTAATATGGATTCAATGTTTAATTGTTTGGATGTTTATTGTGCTGATGAAGGAATTACATTTAGCTCTGAAAATCAACGTGTACGATGCCTTGCCCATATTATTAACCTTGCTGCTCAAATCATTCTAAAAGCATTACATGGATTGGGACCAGAAAATGAACAAGATATATTACAAGATTTTATTAAAGAAACTTCTTTAGGAGTTATTGCAAAAATAAGAAAATTGGTGGTTAAAATTAGAGCTTCTCCATTACGACGTGTAAGATTTTGTCAACAATGCAAAGCTGTTAATGTAAAGGAACTTCAATTAATTCCTGATATATAAACCAGATGGAATTCTACATATGACATGATTGAGCGAGCAATATTTCTTCGTGAGGTAAAAAGGATTTATATTAATTATATTGATTTTTATTATTGTCTAAATATATTATTTTTTTTAGTAGCCACTTCATAATATGGCATCTGTTGATAATAATCTTTCCGTATATTTGTTACAAGAAGAAGAATGGAACAAATTAAACAATATAAAAGATTTATTAAAGGTATAATTAATGTTATAAATAAATATTCTTTAATAAAATATATTAATTATAATTTATTATAGTGTTTTAAAAACGCTACCTTGGAAATGAGTACATCAAAATTTCCTACTCTAGGTCAAACTGTTCCAGTTTACAACTATTTATTTGATAATATTGAAGAATTTCAACAAAACAATGAACTTCCAACTGATGTAAATGATGCTATAAATCTCTCAATACGAAAACTTGATGACTATTATCCAACTTCTGATGGTTTAGTTTATATTGTTGCAACAAGTATGATATCTATTTATATTTGTATATTTATTTAAATTTAAATTTTAATTATTAATACTTTTGTTTTCTATTAAATAGTTTTGGACCCTCGTTTGAAATTGACTTATTTTAAAGAAAATGGATTTGATTCTAAATATATTAAAACATGTAAACAATAAATTACTGATTTATGGAAAAGTAAATACAAACCTGATGAAAATCTAGAATCAATTATATCAATATCAAAACAAACTGCATTAACTAATCATATTTTCAAAAAGCGAAAAGTAGTATACAAAGATGAATTAGAATCTTATTTGAAAGAATCTGCATCTAATTTGATATAGATTCATTATCATACTGGAAGGTATAATATTAAAATTGTAATAAATTCAATTAAATATTGATATATATAATATATGCTTTATTTTATTTATAGTTACATGAATTAGAAGTTCCTAACCTTGCTAAAATGGCTCGTGATTATCTTTCAATTCAAGGTATAATTTTTAATATTATAAAAATAATATTTATAATTATTTTTTTAAATACATATTTTTATTTTATTTTGAATAGGAACTAGTGTTCTTGTTGAACGAATATTCTCAGGAGGTACAGATTTAGTAACACAAAGGAGATGCAGTTTAAATTCAAATACAATTAGGATGTGCATGTGTTTGAAAGGTTGGTGGAAATTAGATAATGAAAATATTAATGAAATTAATGAAAATATTAATGAAATTAATGAAAATATTAATGAAATTAATGAAAATATTAATGAAATTAATAAAAATATTAATGAAATTAATGAAAATATTAATGAAATTAATGAAAATATTAATGAAATTAANAATTTTAAATATAGTTTTTAAAATTTATTTTATATAATTTTAAAATTAATTTTATATAGTTTTAAAAATTTATTTTGGATAATTTTAAGATATTTTATATAATTTTAAAATTAGTTTTAATTAATTTTGGATCTATTTTTTCATTAATAAATAAAATATTCAATATAAAATTAATATAATTTTAACTGGTAATTTAAGGATAAGATAATATTAAAAGATGAAATACAGATCTGAAAGGATTATTATAAAAAAATTATTGTATAATTAATTTCGCGTTATTGGAAGGTAAAAAAAAAAATTAATATTTAAACCGAAAAAACCCGGTTCAGTTCGGTTTAAACCGGTTCAGTTTCGGTTCGGTTTCGGTTTGAGTATTCATGTTCCCGGTTTCAAACCGAATCCGAACCGGAAGTTTCGGTTCGGTTTCGGTTTTACTGCCAAACCGGACCGAACTGAACCGTTGAGAGCTTTAGTAGGGGTTATGCGTGGAGTCCACAATCACCCCGACATTTGAATTTGAGTATTCTTGGGTGTCTTTTGGATTTGCTTCTATGTTTATTAGATTAGTGTCGATTTCCTTATTTTTTGTATTGCTGTCTTTTATGTTATTGTCAATAACTATTGTTACTTTGGACCTTTTATGATTGGTTGTTGTTGTATCATTATCAGTATCGTGTGACTTTTCTGAATCAGAAATCACATGGCTATCAGTCATGTGTAGGTCTTGTGATCAAATTCGGGGTCAAACTGACTTTTGCCTTTTGCCTCATTATTTTGTTTATGTAGATCGTCGGCGATCTTTTTTATTTCTTGAGACTTTTCTTTTGTCCACATAGGTATAGGAGTTGAATCGTCTGCGTCTAGTTTCTCAAAACTTTGTTGTAGTCCTATAGTAGAGAGGTAACTATGTCGTATTTTAAATAGCTTTTCATATTCTTCTAATCTTTTATCTCTTGGTATCGAGACAAAACTGTAGTGTTTTAAGGTGTGAGTTGCAGGCGACCCGGGAGCTGTCTGAGGGACTATGGTAAACTTGTAGAAGTCTTCTGGTTGTTGAAGTAAGGTTGCTTTCAAGTCAGTGTATTGAGTTATTTGAGTGTTCGTAAAGATCCATGCTTGCGGGTAGTTGGACGCGTATGGGAGACGCGTTGTAGTTTTATTTATTGGTGTTTTAAACACTTTGTTATGTTGGTCTTTAAGATATAGTACGAAAAAAGGGAGCACCGAGCTGTTTGGTCTTTTGTTTGTACTATTTTGTATTTTTTTATCAAGTTTTATTCCTATAAATTCTGCCATGTTTCGTAAGTTTTTTTGCTATTTTTTAAAATTTTGAAAAATTCAGGAGAGAGTCGGGGTTGGGGTCGGGGTTATACATGTTCCCAAAATTGATTTTGGATTTTTGTGGTATTTCGACTTTTTGAGATTTATACAGAATCTATTCTATATATGGAAGTAAAAAAAGTACCCAGTTATGTGTATCTTCAATCAAAGAATAAATTTGAGTGGTCAAAAAATTTCGGGTTTTAAGTAAAATAATTTCGTCTTCTATGAAAAACTATTTCGACTTTTTTCCCCAAAATACCAATTTCGGGGCCCCAAAATGATTTTGCGTGCAAGTATAGTCGGGGTCGAAAGTTCTTTTTTTTTTTTTATTAGACTCGCAAGGGCTTAAGATTAATGCGCAATACAAATTTACAAGTTCCAAAAAACTAAAAAACAAGTACAAATACAGAAAATCTAATAACTAAATTAATATATTTCTATACTAATTACCGCCTACCCAACTGCGACCAACATTAGAACAACGTTGGAAGATGCGAAAGCACCACACTTGTCATAAAAAATAAAAATTATAAGGCCATAATTTTGTAATCCCACCCCTTCGACTCCTTACCGAACAACATCGGTCCCCACATATATGACTTCTTTCCTCTTACAACAACTTAGAGGACAACTCCTCACCCTTTATACCTTTACGCTGTTTCCCCGAGGTTAACACAAGAACCCGGACCCCAGATTTAAGAAAAAGGCTCAGACTTACACACATTAGATGTTGGTGAAATTATTTGTCGAACCGGAGGGTTCTCCCAATCATACCCTGCAATGTCCAGAGCTAAATCCCCGATCAAACCGTCCGCAGGTCATGTGGTAAAGATATCCAATATTTATAAATCCAATAATTTTATAACATCCACATCGCCGATCGTCACCATAGTTCCACAAAACGCTGCAGTTTTCGCGTCACACCTGATCATCAAGATCGACAATTCAGAGTCAAACCGAAATTTGACAATTTCTCCAAAAAATTATGGCCATGAAAAATGGAAAATTTTGTGGCGCAGAAATACCCTTCGTTAACGAAAGTTTTAGACAGCTCTAGGAAAACTTCTATGTTTCCACCGTTCGTTCGTACTCGACTACTTTTTCCAGGGGAGAGGTAGTAACAACTAACTCGTTCTGTCCTTTATTAAAATTAGTAGAAATATACAATTTTATAGAAATAGAAGCAATCGAAGAAATAGTTCATATAGTTCCACGCTTTGATACAAAAGATGAATATTTTGTAAATAAATTTATATTTTAATTGTATTGTATTATTATATAATTGTATTGTATAGTTATTATATTATATATTGTAATATAATTGTATTATATAGTTATTATATTATATATTGTANTCCAAAATCGACCATGGTTTAGTAATATAGCTATTGCTATGGATGATGCAGAACTTTTCGAATATCAGTCTGACAATGGAACTTGTTATGCACAGGTATATGCTAATTACAATATAACTTTAAATTATTGTAGAAGTTGATTTAACATGCTTTTTTATTTATTTAGACATTATTGATAACGGAAGTAATACTACCAAATAAATCACCATTTCATCTCGCACTTGTGCAATGGTACGATTTTAAATCTAAAAAAACTCCGTTCGTTTATAGCTGTCCTTTATTAAAATTAGTAGAAATATACAATTTTATAGAGATAGAAGCAATCGAAGAAATAGTTCATATAGTTCCACGCTTTGATACAAAAGATGAATATTTTGTAAATAAATTTATATTTTAATTGTATTGTATTATTATATAATTGTATTGTATAGTTATTATATTATATATTGTAATATAATTGTATTATATAGTTATTATATTATATATTGTATTGTATTATATAGTTATAAATTATTGAATATTTCGCTTTTCTGTTTATTTAAATATGAAAAATAAAAAGAAATTATTGCATTAATTACTATATATTTTGTATTTGGGGAGAGAGCTTTTATATATAATCTCAAATAATACTATTAAATTTTTCAATATGCAAGAATATAATTAAAGATATGTACAATATGGTCCGGTGTATACATGTCGTCAAAAGTAAAAAGCCATTGACTCAACTATTGAAATTTAGTTGCGTCTATGTAATTGCGTCAAAATAATTGTGTCAATTGCGTCAATTTTTCATATGACTCAATTCCAAATTTTCAAATTTTAATTGCGTCTGACTCAATTCAATAGTTTTGACGACATGTACATACTATTAAATTATAATATGTTTCGAAAATGCATAACAAATTTCAAAATAAATTGTATTGTAATTAGAACAAATAATAATCAATCAAGAAAAAAAACTTTTTAATATGCGAAAATTGCAGAAATATAATTAAAGGTATGTATAATATGTTAAATTATGATATGCGCAGATTTCAAAAATCGATTTTGCTAATTAAAGATATATGTTAATAGATAATACGACTAATTCATGTAATGACAGTTTTAATATGTGGAAAGCCCTGAAAAAGAAAAAGATAATAAAAGATGATATGCTAAAAAGCCGTAGCGAAAAAATAAAAAAGTATGTAGAAAGAAGACAGACATTTTTAGAGACTTCTCCTATACGAATGATCTCTTCAGCTCTGGAAAGGGAACAAAAACGAATCGTCCTGGATAGAATTGTTAGGATAAACGAAAACGAAACAATTCAAATAATTACGACACCAGAAGAGATAAAAAATGAGGTCAAGACGCATTTATATAACTGGACGGCTAACCCTAGGGAGGAACGACTTAAACTTCCACCTCAGTGGTCACGTCAATATGCCCTGCAAAGAGGTGTGCAGGATAATATATATGATCAAGTAGTTTCGTCAATAATGATACAGGAAGTTGAAGAAACGATAATGGGGTTCAACAATGGGAAAGCCCCTGGACCTTCACAAATTCCATATGAAATCTATAAACACATGCTGCCGTCAGGTTTAGAATTAATAACAAAAATTTTTAATCAAATCTTAGAAACTGGTAAAGTCCCGCGTGATTGGACTAATAGTTCGGTAGTATTAATTCCTAAACCAAAAGACTGGGAGGGCAACCTAGAAATTACGAGGCCAATTACATTAATGGAAACAAGTAGGAAGATATTTACAAAGATATTAAACAATAGACTGTCAAAAGTTCTTTCAAACAATAAGATACTATCAGAAAACAATTGGGCGGGTCTCCCGGGAGGTAGAACCACATACCCTATACATATACTGAATAATATAATGGAAGAAGCAAGGGAGAAAGGAAAAGAGCTACGACTATTGTTCCAAGATATCAAAAGGGCGTTTGACTCAGTTGATCCTAACATGCTTATAAAATCAATGAAACGAATTAAAATACCCGAAAAAATAATATCTATAATTAAAGATATTGCAACACACAGAACGGCACAGGGAATAACAGAATATGGGTTTAGTGAGCCATATGAAGTACAGCGAGGGGTAGACCAGGGAGATAGCATATCTCCATTACTTTGGTGTATCTTTTATGATCCGCTATTATGTGAAATAGAATCATTAAACAAAGGATATCAAATGAAAGTAAGTTGGGACGTGAACCTAGCGAGCAAAACCACTGAATCAATAATTAACCAAACATCATCGTTGGCGTATATGGATGACACGGTCTGGATCGCTAACAACAAAGAAGATTTACAGGAAATGGCAAAGATAGCAGAGTCTTTCTTTGACCTGAACTTGATAACAGTTAACGCGACGAAATCTGATTTAATAGTTTTAAATTCTGAGAACACTATAGAAGAAAATGCGATTGACTTTGTGGACTCACGGTTAACTCCGCATGAACCTGATTCGACGATTTGATACTTAGGGGTATGGATTTCAGAAGATGGGCGAAAACAAGAACAAAACAATAAATTGAGAGAGAGATTCATGACGACAACAAACGTGTTGAAACGAAAAAAGTTAACTGACAAACAAGTTAGATATATTATAAACCAAGTTCTATTCCCTCAAATAGAATATTTATTGACAGATATGGTACTAGGAGAATCGATAAAAAACGAATTAAATGTTAGCATTAAGAAATGTTTTAAAAGTGTAATAGGATTCTCAGTAGCCTTGCCAGATAGCGTCTTACACTCACACTGGGGCTATAGATTATTTAATATTGAGGATCGGCAAATACAATTGCATGCAACAGAATTAATGAACAGGTTAAATATGAACAACAAATGTGGAATTACCACAAGGATGCGTTTACAGGACTTGCAAAATAATATATGGTCAACAAACTCGATATGGCAGATACAGCCGAATACGTGGAAGGGAATCTCAAATCGAGGATTGAACGGGGAAATATTAGAATTATTGGCAACCAATGAAATTCAAATTGAAATCACAGAGTCATACAAATTTCCAATTGCCCCAAAGGGAGGAAACATTTCTATAGAAGAGTTTATGCAATCGGTATCCTGGTATAAGGATAATAGGGAAGTATGTAAAAAACACAAAGTTATGTTCATAGAACAACTCCTAAATGCTACTATGGAAAAAACTCTAGAATGGCCACAGATTGACAAAATAATACCAAACGGATATGCGCCAAACTGGTTTAACGAACTCAAGATTGAAATAGAAAATCGACGCAATGAGATTCGTCAGGGAAGACCGATTAATCCTTTCAATAGAATAATAAAGTTAGACCAAGAGCAAATAAAAAAAGATCAAATAGTGGCAATAAAAACAAATGCGAATACGCTAATTGGGAGAGTTTATCGAAACCCTCGTGAAAATATCTCAACAATTCCAATATATCACTATGTTAGTGATCCCATGGATGGAATAGAAGGATCCCCGGTTGCACCGTGCGAAGGATGCGATTTGATCAGACACGAACCAGACACTAATACACAAATGGCAAACAACTCATCAAGTAAAAAGTGCGTGATGGAGGTGGAAATAGATAGTGTATATTCAATCCNTTAAATATGAACAACAAATGTGGAATTACCACAAGGATGCGTTTACAGGACTTGCAAAATAATATATGGTCAACAAACTCGATATGGCAGATACAGCCGAATACGTGGAAGGGAATCTCAAATCGAGGATTGAACGGGGAAATATTAGAATTATTGGCAACCAATGAAATTCAAATTGAAATCACAGAGTCATACAAATTTCCAATTGCCCCAAAGGGAGGAAACATTTCTATAGAAGAGTTTATGCAATCGGTATCCTGGTATAAGGATAATAGGGAAGTATGTAAAAAACACAAAGTTATGTTCATAGAACAACTCCTAAATGCTACTATGGAAAAAACTCTAGAATGGCCACAGATTGACAAAATAATACCAAACGGATATGCGCCAAACTGGTTTAACGAACTCAAGATTGAAATAGAAAATCGACGCAATGAGATTCGTCAGGGAAGACCGATTAATCCTTTCAATAGAATAATAAAGTTAGACCAAGAGCAAATAAAAAAAGATCAAATAGTGGCAATAAAAACAAATGCGAATACGCTAATTGGGAGAGTTTATCGAAACCCTCGTGAAAATATCTCAACAATTCCAATATATCACTATGTTAGTGATCCCATGGATGGAATAGAAGGATCCCCGGTTGCACCGTGCGAAGGATGCGATTTGATCAGACACGAACCAGACACTAATACACAAATGGCAAACAACTCATCAAGTAAAAAGTGCGTGATGGAGGTGGAAATAGATAGTGTATATTCAATCCCCAAACGAAAATCACGCGTCTCAATTAGTAATAAAAATGATAAATGAGCTAGAAACAGATTGCTTTTATCGCCTTTATCAATTAATACGTTTATAAAAGCATCAAATCAACCAGAAAGGCCTAGTAATATAACAAATAATAATATAAATACAGAATTATGGAAAAATTTAATTATAGTTTCAGAGGAGGATAAGACTATAATTGAAAATTCTCAGTTAGCTCTTCAGACAGAAAAACAAATAAAAGTCTATACAGATGGATCGATGACAAAATTAAAACAGAAGATACTTGGTGAAACATTTGGTAAAAGTAGGCAGACAATGGGATTTGGAGTGGTGTTCGACCATCCGAGCCCGATAGAAATTAGTGAGCGAGTGGAAGGTCCACCATCTTCGACTAGAGCAGAATTGTGGGCAATATTGGTGGCAATATACATAATTCCCAGCAAAATAAAGCTACAAATATATACCGATAGTTCCTCAGCAATTTGGGCTATTCGGGGGTTTTTAGAAAATAAGAAAGGAAAAAGCTGGAGTAATTATAAATCCCCAATGGTACTCCAAGCTATCGTGGAAATTATCAAAGCAAAACAAATCGAACTCGACTTGATAAAGGTAGAAGCACATAGTGGCATTGTTTTGAATGAGCGTGCAGATAAGTTAGCGCAAAAGGGATTAACCTCAAACGGAATTTATGAAATTGATATAATGCAATTGAATGATCGAAAGGCACTATTTAAATGGGCGGGGAAACATATAGATACATCGATAAAAGAATTTATTAAAAAACGTACAGAAGTTAAGTGGATAACACAATGGAGAACACAATATCGAACATGCAAGTGGATTAATGAAAATATTGCCAATGATACTGACTGGCAATCAACATGGAAGTTAATATACGACACAAAAATTGTATCAAATTATACAAGTAAAGAGGATCAAAAGTATAGAACTTTTAATATTAAAATACTCAATGATGAATTGCCAGTTATTAATAATTTACATATAAGAAAACCATCAGTTTACCAAAATGACAAATGTATATTCTGTAAAGCAAGGAAAGAAGATGCTACGCACGTATTTTTGTGTAAAAATAAAGCAAAAATTACACAAGAAAAATTTAAAAATTATCTTCTAGATGCTATACTAGAAATTCAAAGTAAAGACACCGCAGAAAAAATTAAAACTAATATAATAAACGCTTCATATTTTAATATAGATGAAATAAGACAAATAAGAGGGACAGATAATGAAGACGAATTCAGTTTAGTAGATTGTATAAGGGGGTTGGTCCCTAGTAAAATTAAAACAATACTAAGAGAAAATATAAAAGATACATTAAAAGTAAAATCTATAATAAAAGAATGGTACGTGCGTTGTAGAAAGCATTTGTTTATAATGTGGACTGAACGATGTGCTAG
>PQFF01000466.1:33315-51044 GCA_003547095.1 Diversispora epigaea | reverse complement strand
GTTTATTTACTATAGTGTTTTTTAAATATTTTAAAGGTAAATAAAAAATAATAATATTAAAGAATTTTAAAGTATTTCGAAAACTTACAAAAAAATATAATATAATACTTTCATTTTTGTTTATTTACTATAGTGTTTTTTAAATATTTTAAAGGTAAATAAAAAATAATATTAAAGAATTTTAAAATATTTCGAAAATTTACAAAAAAATATAATACTTTCATTTTTGTCTATTTACTATAGTGTCTTTCGAATATTTTTAAAGATAAATAAAAAATAATAATATCAAAGAAATAATAGTGATAATAATAGTAACAAAAAATAATCTTTTTATTTTTCAAAATTTGTATTATTTTAAATTTTTTTGTAAAAAAAATAAATAAAAATATAAATAAAAATATAATATAATTTTAAAAAGTTACGAAAATAAATGTAAACTTGCGAAATATTATGAAAAGTTTTAAAATTTTGTGTGAAATATTGTGAAAATATTATAAAATTTTGCGAAATTTTGTGAAAATTTTTGCAATATATTGTGAAAATCTTGCGAAACCTTGCGAAATCTTACGAAATTTTTGCAAAATATTGCGAAAATATTGCGAAATATTGCGAAAATATTGCGAAATATTGCGAAAATATTTCGAAATATTGCGAAATATTGCAAAAATTTTTTACGGAAATTTCCGAAGGTGTTGGAAATTTGCGGAAATTTACGAAGTGAAAATTTGCGCAAGTTTTCGCTTATTAAAATTTCCTGATGAATATAACAAATACTAACGCAAATACAGAATTATGGAAAAATTTAATTATTGTATCAGAAGAAGATAAGACTATAATTGAAAAGTCTTAGCGGGTTCTTCAAAACGAAAAACAAATAAAAGTTTACACAGATGGATCGATGACAAAATTAAAACAAAAAGTAGGTGGCGAGTCTTTCAACAAAAGTAGGCAAACAATGGGATTTGACATTGTATTTGACTATCTGAGCCCGATAGAAATCTGCGGACGAGTTGAAGAACCACCATCTTCAACAAGGGCAGAATTATGGGCAATATTAGTGGCAATATATATAATTCCTAATAAAGCGAAGATACAAATATATGCAGATAGTTCCTCAGCGATGTGGGCTATTCGGGAGTTTTTAGAAAATAAAAAAGGAAAAAGCTGGAGTAACTATAAATCTCCAACGGTACTCCAAGTGATTGTGGAAATCATTAAAGCAAAACAAATCGAACTCGACTTAATAAAAGTAGAAGCACATAGTGGTATCGTTTTGAATGAGCGTGCGGATAAGTTAGCAAAAAAGGGATTAACCTCGAGGGGAATTTATGAAATTGACATAATGCAATTAAGCGATAGAAAGGCACTGTTCAAATGGGCCGGGAAACATATAGATACATCAATAAAAGAGTTTGTTAAAAAACGTACAGAAGTTAAATGGATAACACAATGGAGGACTCAATATTGAACACATAAGTGGATCAATGAAAATATTGCTAAAAATACGGATTGGCAATCAACGTGGAAATTAATACAAAATACAAAAATTGTATCAAAATATACAAGTAAAGAGGATCAAAAATATAGAACATTTAATATCAAAATACTAAACGATAAATTGCCGGTTATTAATAATTTACATGTAAGAAAACCGTTAGTTTATCAAAACGACAAATGTATATTCTGTAAAGAAAGGAAAGAAGACGCTACACACGTATTTTTATGTAGAAATATAGCAAAAATTACACAAGAAAAATTTAAAAACTACCTTCTAGATGCTATACTAGAAAAAATAAAAACTGATATAATAAACGCTTCATATTTTAATATAGAGGAAATAAGACAAATAAGAGGAACAAATGAGGAAGACGAATTCAGCTTAGTAGATTGTATTAGGGGTTTGATCCCTAATAAAATTAGAACAATATTAGGAGAAAATATAAAAGATACGTTAAAAGTAAAAATTATAATAAAAGAATGGTACGTGCGCTGCAGAAAACATTTATTTAAAATGTGGACTGAACGATGTGCTAGAGTTTTAGAATAGAAAAAATCAGTGGAAATCGGAAGAAAAGAAAAAAGAGGGAAAGGAGGTAACTCGGGATTGAAAGATCCTGATTATAGAGTAATAAAAGATAATCTAGAACAATGTAAAGAATCAATTATAAAACAGACATTAATGGCCGTGTATGATAACGGTACAAATTTTTTTAAAAATATTTTTTGCAAAATTGACTTTAGCGGGCTGAAACCTCCTAAATAAAGGGAATCTTAGGATTTCCTCTACGGTGGCTGGTTAGACAGTTAGAATTTAGAGTAATCTAAAATTTATAGTCAGTTTTTATTCTATATGTATTTGTAGTTCAAGTTACTGAATTGTAATGTATATTATAAATATCTGAATAAAAATGAGGCCTCACTGGTCATTTAAAATAAAAATAAAAATGTAATGACAATTTCAAAAGAATGAAGGACAATGATTTTTAATCACGACATATTTCGTTTAAGGAAGAAATGTAATGACAATACTTAATTTAATCATGAAATAAGGATTTTCGAAGATTAGTGTAATTTTAATCATAATACAAATATAAATAAAAAATATATAAAAAATATCAAAATTCTTCCAGCTTTACCAAAAAAAGCAAAATAAAAATAGAACAGCAATCGCTGGAATTTTTTCTGGTCATTCAAGATTTGTTAAATCGAAAAAAAGCGAAGTATCTACTTCAGCAACAGCAGAACCAAGAACAACATCAAGACAAGCATCAAGAACAACATCAAGACAAGCATCACCACAACCATGATAAGAATCACCACAACCACAACCATCATCGCCACATGTAATAATAAGTCATCACCCATCGCCATCGCCATCACAAACTACTTCAAGAAAACGAAGAAAGACAAAAACAGGAGTTACTGAAATTGGTGATGACGGTAAATTTTTGAATTTCTTCGAAATCCTTCGAAATATTTTAAATATACAAACTAATGTATTTACAATGCTCCACTTACCCGAAAGGAAGCAAAAATCTTTTTCAACGAATTAAAAAAAGAAATCTCTAATGTTCGAAAACTTCTGGAAATGAGTGGTGTCGGAGACTACACAACTGAAGAATCATTTATTAAAGTAAGTATTATATGTGAGATTTTCTTAAAATGAATTATATTTTTTACTTATTTGGTATTCTTTATAATAGGAATTTGTAGGGGAAATCGCCTCTTATTCTATTAATAAATATATATATCCAAATAAAAAAGAATTAAAAAAATCTGCTGATGCCATTTCTGCCAAAAGTTATAGTAAATACATTCACAGCAGAGTAAGTATTGTTAAATTATTAAATTATATAAATTATATAAATTATAGTATAATAAATAATTTTTAATAAAATTTTAAAAATTTTCAAGCTCCTCGCAAAACATCGGAGCAGAAGAGGAGCAATTGCTACAAGAGTTCGATCATCATTTTTTTCGACTTTCGGGGAATCGGATTTGTCTACAATCAATACCAAATCCACAGCAAGTAAAGTATTATCTTGGAAAAAATCTCAAAAGGTCAAAGATGTACTAAGAAAACTGAACCAGGACATTGATGATCACGAAAATTTGACCTGGTGTACAAAGATAATGGAAAAAATTTGGGAAAAATCGAAGAAGGTGCCGAAAGAAAAAGTCGCCTTTACGATTTCAATAATACAATACTTGCTGAGCCCGAAAGTCGAAAGTATAAAAATTGATGATGAAGCTATTCGAAAAAGAATGAAAAAAAATATCGTAAGTATAAATTTATTAAATTTATTTGTAATTATACAAATTATACGAAATACTAATTATTATTTTTATTTATAGAAAAAATTAGAAAAAGGCGAAACAATCGAATTTGAAGAAAAATCAGATGAAGAATCAAAATCAGAGGAGGAATCAGAGGAGGCAGTGTTGTCATGGGACATGTTTGGGACAAAATTGGGACAGTTGGGACAATGAAAAAAATAATAATAATTCAAAATTTTATTATAAAAACTTACCTTGATGTTCTAAATAAAAATGTTTAGAATCTAATTTTATATATAAATATATATCTTTAAAAATTAAGTATAAGTAGGAACATGTTTGGGACAAAGGTAGTACAAAGATGGGACAAGTTAAAAAAGGCCTGGGACATGTCCCGTGTACAACACTGGGAGGAGGAATCATCTGAAGAAGAAGAAAAAAAAGGTAAAGAAAGTGAAGAAAGTGAAGAGGAAGAAGAAAGAAGATGGGAAGGAGAAGAAAGAAGATTGGGGGAAGAAAGAATATTAGAAGAAGAAAGAGGAAGGGAAGAAAGGCAGGAAGGAGAAGAAAGGCGGGAAGAAGAAGAAAGGCGGGAAATATGGGATGAAATAATTAGCGGAGGTCCAAGTACTTCGTAAATAACCGAAAAAAAATAGATTATTTTTTATCATTAGTGAACATTACAATTTTTTATTTTTTATTATTTTTTATTAAATAAATATGCGAAAAATACAATAATAATTTTTAAAAATCAAAATACAACCATAGAACATGTCACCATAATCCTATTTAATAAGATTTTACCCTATTAAAGTCAATTTAATAAAAAACTTTTTAAAAGGAAAACAAGATAATATAAAAATTTCTACAAAACATTTTTACCAACTAACTACTTCCTTACCTTCCTACTAATATAACACCCAAAGTAATCCTAATCTGGTATATTCCCTAACTATAGTGTAAAACAAATATTTCGTACTTTTAATATTATTAAACACTTCTAACTAACGATATACAAATGCCAATATACATTATTAATATGAAATGTTCGTAATACGTTATAAAGTGGCGATATATAATGTTATATATACACTATTCATAAACATAATACGAACAGTACGTATTTATAACATACTACAGTGCGTACAACTTAGTCCCAGCAAATAAATATAACAATTTTCAAATTGCTACTCCTTCTTCAAAAAAGGTAATAAACCTAAAATAAGACCTTGAATCGATAGATCAAGTCAAGATCTATAACTTCACGTTTTTAAATTTTTGAAAAATCGATTTTTGAAGAAGTAGTAGCAATTCAAAGTTGGACAACTTTATTATTAAATTAGATATTTGGCCGCATTTTTATGTGACAACGTGATCAAATTTCCGATCACTAATTGGTTGATTTTCCATCTCGTGACATTGACCACGTTTTAAAATTTTTAAATCTTCCATAACATCGATTGCTGACACATTTTATAATATCAATTATTACAAATTAATTCACTTTTATTAAAAAAAAAATTCTTTTTAAGTTTATTGTTTTTCTTTTATTATTTTTCCGTTTTATTTTTTATTTTTTTTTATGCTAATTAATCAATCGACTCTAAAACAGAATCAAAAACTCGACGATGCGAACGGTATTTTTTAACAGCAAATTCAGCTGCTGGACCTGTTAAACCTTTTCGATATGCATCTATATATCGAAATGCTTTTCTTGTATACCGGCGAATAGTTGTAATCGGAACAGAAGCAAGAGCCAATGGAACTGTTCTTTGTAAACCCGTTCATGAATAATTACAATGTGACCGACTAAATTTCTTAGCTGCACCCCAAAAGTTTTCAATAAAATTGAGCTCACAATGAAACTTAGGGTAGAATATAATTTTATGTCCCGCTGCTATAATAACTTCTTCTAACCGTCCCTTTTGCATTAAAAAATCTGGTTGACTGCCCATTATTTTTCGTGCTTCTTCTAATTTTAATCCTTTATCTGGCCACAATCCCCTTTCTAATAGAACTTGCTTTAATCCTTTCAGCTGTCCACATAATTCAGGTATATAATAATCTAATGGAAAATTCATATCTTGTGGAATTCCTTCATTAAAATATGTTCTGCGCATTTTCGGCTGTTTTCCTCTGGAACCGAGATTCATATATTTAGCAATTAGTGCATCTGGCGAAAAAGAAGAATGACTTGATGCATTATCAAATGCAAACAAGGCCTGGCACCTCGGAAAACGTGCTTCGAATATAGGAATCGCATATTTAACCACTTGATTTATTAAATCATCAGCTTTCCACCATCCATCATTGTTTTTACTTGGATGCATAATAATACAGGCTTCTTTGGATATATTATTTAATATCTGCATTTCATCAGGAAGTGCAAGGCGTCCACAAATTTCGGTTAAAAAATCACTAACATGAATTGAACGGCCATTACCTTTTTTTCGCAAAGGTTGTTCTCCATCTGGAATCCAAAGACTTCGACTTCCATCATAAGCTGAAAAAATACACTCATCATGTGTAACAAGGATAAGTGGTTGTACATTATTATTTGGCCAAGTTATTTCTTCCAAATTGTCACCTGAAAAAATCGGCATTCTTTGTTCAAATTCACTCATTTTTTCTAAAAATATTTTTCGATAGGCAACTACATCTTCTCTCTCATGCCCATCCATATATGTTCCTTTTTTTACCTTTTCATATTTATACCCAAGTTCTTTCAAATAGTTTCTTGCAGTATTGATATGAATTGTTGGAGGTGGCGCAAATCCAAGTCCTGGTAAAATAACTTCGTTCATCTGTGTCATCAAGATCTGTGGTGTAACATTCCATTTATTCTCCTGAACATATGATTTAACTTGAAGAAGAATATCCTTATCCCAAAGAAAACTTAATATTTTAGCATGATGTCCACGGCGAGAATAAGGAATCTGACGGGTTATTACATATTCATGTGCCCAAGAACAAATACACCTAGCATGATATATTCCTTTTTCTGCTGCATTGGCAACAACTTTGCTTGCATCTATTTTTGAATAGTTACATTTTACAAGTTGAAGATAAATATGAATTCCATTTAGGCGCACCCAAACTTCACTTTTTACTTTTTCTTTTTTAATATCTAACTCCAGATTTTCAAGAGCAGCTAAGATTTCATTATTCTAACTGCAATTCTCAATTTCATCATCCGATGGGTCACCATCATTATTATTAGTTTCATCAGTAGATTTTTCAGTATTCCAAAAGGTATGTAATGTAAAGGAACCCTTTGCTGCTTCACGCTGTTGATAATTCTTTCTTCTTTTTGTACGGCTTGAGTTTCCAATATAACGAGACCTACATACTTTATGAGAGGCATGTTCTTCCTGAAATTTTTTTGCTGCTTCTTGAAGTCTTGTTACAATATTTACAGCATTATTATTTTCCGTTGACTCATTGTAACAATTATCAAAAGAAGCGTTATTAATATCAAAGCTTTTTATTTCATTATAATATTCTACATCATCAATGGAATCTATGCTATCATTTGTATCTATGTTATCAATAGTATATTTAATACAACGTGCAGCTTTTCCTTCACACGCTTTTATTGATCGTTTTTTATTTTTCGTTGGACATGGCATATTTAAATTGGATTTATTAAAGTGATTTTTTTTGCAAAGAAAGAATTATCAAAAGTATCACAAAAAATATCATTGTGTAAATAGATACGAATAATATCATTGGAAAAATTTTTGAAATTATTTTATTAAAAATTTTTTTAAAAAAGTCGAAGTTTTTTTTTTTTTTTATGAATCAAAGTTATTTGTACTCTTGCATCAGTATATCATGTTAACAAATGAAAGCCAATAATATTGCAAATTTTTGGCTCATGTGATAAAAGATTAACAATTGAATATTAGCTGCCTAAAAAATTATTTGTCGAGACTAAGTTGTACGCACTGTAGAACATTATGTTCTAGTATATAGGTGTCGNTTTTTATTTCATTATAATATTCTACATCATCAATGGAATCTATGCTATCATTTGTATCTATGTTATCAATAGTATATTTAATACAACGTGCAGCTTTTCCTTCACACGCTTTTATTGATCGTTTTTTATTTTTCGTTGGACATGGCATATTTAAATTGGATTTATTAAAGTGATTTTTTTTGCAAAGAAAGAATTATCAAAAGTATCACAAAAAATATCATTGTGTAAATAGATACGAATAATATCATTGGAAAAATTTTTGAAATTATTTTATTAAAAATTTTTTTAAAAAAGTCGAAGTTTTTTTTTTTTTTTATGAATCAAAGTTATTTGTACTCTTGCATCAGTATATCATGTTAACAAATGAAAGCCAATAATATTGCAAATTTTTGGCTCATGTGATAAAAGATTAACAATTGAATATTAGCTGCCTAAAAAATTATTTGTCGAGACTAAGTTGTACGCACTGTAGAACATTATGTTCTAGTATATAGGTGTCGTTCTAGAACGTAATATAAATGTTCCGTTTATATAACGTTATAGAACGTTATATAAAAATTACTAATGTAGTCTATATTTTATTCTGTTTTCAAATATAAATAGCTATATAACTTAAAAATAAATAAATTAGAATTGTTAGTATTTAAAATATATAGATATAACACTAGTCAAAATGAGACAAATTGGCAATATCAAAATTCAGCCGACTTTTGGCTAATTGTCAAAAAAAATCAGCCTAAATTCGGCCATTAATAAATTTCAGTCAAAATTCAGAAATTCTGAATTTTGGTTGAAACTTAAAAATCAACTTTAAGTTAAGTTTCGACCAAAATTTGGAATTTCCGAATTTGTACTAAAATTTGGTACAATATTTTGATATGCTATTTTCTTGTTGAAATGGACATTTCGGAAATATAAAATTTTGGAACAATTCTGCCTAAATTCAACTTATCCATTTCGAAAATATGATATTTCAGCTTATTAATAAAATTCAGCAAAAATTTGGAATTTATTAAAAGAATTCTTGTTTTTTGCTGATTATTAAACATTTAGGAATTATATATAAAATAAGCATATTTCATTTACAATATTGTAAGTGAAATAAGGCAAATCAACAATATCAAAATTCAATTAACTTTTGACTGATTGTTAAAAAAAAAATCAGCTTTTAAAAATTTCAGGAAATTTTGAAGTGATTTTTAAGTTTCGACCAAAATTCAGAATTTCTGAATTCATGCTGAAATTTATACAATATTTTGATGCTGTTTTACTGCCAAAATATCAATTTCGGAAATATACTCTTCGCAAAAATTTATCTTAAATTCGACCGTTAATAAATTTTAGCCAAAATTCAGAAATTCAGATTTTAGTTTTGACCAAAATTTGGAATTTCTGAATTCATGCTGAAATTTATACAATATTTTGATGTCAAAATGTCAATTTCAGAAATATACTCTTTTCGCAAAAATTTATCTTAAATTCGACCATTAATAAATTTTAGCCAAAATTCAGAAATTCAGATTTTAATTTCGACCAAAATTCAGAATTTCCGAATTCGTGCTGAAATTTATACAATATTTTGATGCTGTTTTACTGCCAAAATGTCAATTTTGGAAATACACTTTTCACAAAAATTTATCTTATCATTTCGGAAAAAAAATTACTGAATTCAGATGATTTTAATGCAAAATTTCTAATTTATCATTTATTTCTGATTTATTATGTATTTATGGAAATTTTAATAAAATTACATAATCTTAATCATTTCGGAATAAAATAAGAAAGATAATTTTTAGCGTAAATTATATTTTCTATTTATTGGATTTACTGTCAAATACTCTTTAGCATTTTTACGATCTGAAATTTTATACTTAACCGGTACAAATCGTCCAAGAATATGATGGACTGGAATAATACAATTTCGACTTTTAGGATAAAATTCAGTATCACATAATTCGATATTACACATTTGTTCTTCATTTATGTCGAAATAGAACCGATTCTTGATTTTTTTGNTGCTGAAATTTATACAATATTTTGATGCTGTTTTACTGCCAAAATGTCAATTTTGGAAATACACTTTTCACAAAAATTTATCTTATCATTTCGGAAAAAAAATTACTGAATTCAGATGATTTTAATGCAAAATTTCTAATTTATCATTTATTTCTGATTTATTATGTATTTATGGAAATTTTAATAAAATTACATAATCCTAATTATTTCGGAATAAAATAAGAAAGATAATTTTTAGCGTAAATTATATTTTCTATTTATTGGATTTACTGTCAAATACTCTTTAGCATTTTTACGATCTGAAATTTTATACTTAACCGGTACAAATCGTCCAAGAATATGATGGACTGGAATAATACAATTTCGACTTTTAGGATAAAATTCAGTATCACATAATTCGATATTACACATTTGTTCTTCATTTATGTCGAAATAGAACCGATTCTTGATTTTTTTGTACCAACGAACATATGCCAGATAATGATTTTCCATATTTATTCTATTTGTACTTATTTTATGAACAAAAAAGAACTGAATTTGATCCGGATAAATATCAATACTATCATCTTCAGATGCAAATTTAGCTAGAATATATAAACTTTTTGGTGTCTAGGTGAAAATGTCAAACCAAATATTTCAGAACCAATTCAGCAGTGACAATATTTATTTATTCTTAATGGAATTATTATTGAATTTAAAGAATTGGTTTCAAATGGCTTCCGAAATTTCAAGTTTTCATATGTATCATTATAATAAGCAACTATTAGAACTAAAATTCCATCTGCCGAAAGTGGAATATTTTCTGAAAATGGTTTCAACATTTCACCTGGAAATGGTTCTTTTCCAGAAATAGTTGATTCTTGAATTGTTCTCGAATACATCCAGAATCTTCTCATTTCATCATGACCAAATTGATCCATTTCTGAAAGAAATCTGATGGATTGACGAGTATTAAGAATTTCTAGACCTTTTGAATTATTTTCAGTAAATATTATCTCATTTATTCTATTGTCATTGATTAATCGACGCATTAGCTCTGGTTTGATTTGCTGATGACTATTGGGCAGCGAACCTAATAAGCAAAAAATCAAAAAAAAATTAGCAAAAAATAATCAAAAAATAATAATCAAAAAATAATCAAAAAATAATCAAATAATAATAATTAAAAAATAATCAAAAAATAATCAAAGTATATTAATTTACCAAGTATTCTATTCATTCTTTCAAATAAAAAGTATCAAAAAGCATATAATGAACTAAAATCATGCGAATATGCGCTTAAATGAAGCGACAAGTAAAGATTTGGTGTTATTACATTTCTTCTATATTTTTTCTCAATTAATGTTACAACTCTTATGAATTTCATCTAAAGATTTAGTTTCTAGAATTCGATTTACAAAAAGATGACAAATTTGAACAAAATATGTAAGAATCTTCCTATCTACTTCTTTTAAATACTCTCAAAGTACTACAGTAGCATAAATTGAAATAAAGATTCTCCATTAATTAGCAGTAAAATTAGAAAAACCTTCACCACAGTAGATTTTTCCCGGAATTCGATCCAAATCGGCGGGAACTTGAAATTCATTCATTTTTTTTTGAATATTATTTAAATTATTTGATGATAAAACCCCCATATCTACCCAAATTCGTTTCATGATCCATTTTGCAATACCCAAAAATAAACAATGCATAGGATCAACTGTTATAAATCGAATTGGGTCAAAATAAGGTAGGCGCAACAATTCTGACTATCTTACTTCACTATTTTTTGTAAATTTCCTTCTAGCAGAATCCGAATTGCAACCTCTCTATTTTAAAGCATTTTCAAAATACTTGGATGAATCTTTTGCAATAAACCAATTGTTCATATCATCCATCCCAGCGAAATTAAGTTGCTGATTTTTGTAATTTGTCTTTTTTTCGCATCGATGGCAAGATATTAATGCAGAAATGTAACCACAGATTTTTTTAGCAGCAGATACATCACAAGAAACTAATATTAAAGCTGCCTAGATTTTCTTTCCATTTGGACAATCATCTATCCTATTTAGAATGATTCCATTCCAAAGTAATTCCAATTCATCCACAATTGGTACTAAATAATGATTTATTTTATGTAGACTAACTTCATTTGAATCTAGCAATAGTCCAAGAATTAGTAGATTTTTGCGCTTAAATCGGATATATCTGAACAGATTACAAATTACGACATAAATTACTCCAGTACTATGAATAGTACCATCGTAAGGTTGAAACTAGTCAAGATTTATCATTAAACCAAGATGTGAATCCACTGTCTCATTTCGAAAGAAATTCGGCAAATTTTCGTCATTTGTTTCTTTGAAACTTTTCCAAATTTGACCATCATAAATGTCTGATAAAATTTTATCAAAGTTCGTCCGATTTAACCAATGTCGAAGGAAATTTTCGAAATTCAGATGATTATAAAATGTCATCAATTGTTGTCGAATTCCGGCAAATGGATAAACCAACTTGAATTTTAACTTAAATCTATCCATATTGTTTGGCATTGGTGATTTCGTCTAGTTGCTGAATTTGGAAATTCGACGTGCCAACATTTCATGACAGAATTGGTATCATTTTCTTTATAATCTTCCACTTCTTGCTTATTATAAAGTTTATGGCATTTCGGACATGTAGGAAAAGAGTAAAAATCATCTCTTAATCCAAGTTCTTTTTTTGTCATATATATTGAATTAGGAAAAATATCAAATTTAAAATTGCTGATTTCCGATAACAATAATTTAATGAACTTTATTAACGATTTTGTGGCAGTTTCAGGTAAGTTGAATTTTATCCGGAAGCTTATTATCCATAATAGAATCCATAGATATGAATTATTATTTGTCAATTTTGGATCAATCGGCTCATCAGGATCATAATTTNTCATTTCGAAAGAAATTCGGCAAATTTTCGTCATTTGTTTCTTTGAAACTTTTCCAAATTTGACCATCATAAATGTCTGATAAAATTTTATCAAAGTTCGTCCGATTTAACCAATGTCGAAGGAAATTTTCGAAATTCAGATGATTATAAAATGTCATCAATTGTTGTCGAATTCCGGCAAATGGATAAACCAACTTGAATTTTAACTTAAATCTATCCATATTGTTTGGCATTGGTGATTTCGTCTAGTTGCTGAATTTGGAAATTCGACGTGCCAACATTTCATGACAGAATTGGTATCATTTTCTTTATAATCTTCCACTTCTTGCTTATTATAAAGTTTATGGCATTTCGGACATGTAGGAAAAGAGTAAAAATCATCTCTTAATCCAAGTTCTTTTTTTGTCATATATATTGAATTAGGAAAAATATCAAATTTAAAATTGCTGATTTCCGATAACAATAATTTAATGAACTTTATTAACGATTTTGTGGCAGTTTCAGGTAAGTTGAATTTTATCCGGAAGCTTATTATCCATAATAGAATCCATAGATATGAATTATTATTTGTCAATTTTGGATCAATCGGCTCATCAGGATCATAATTTGGTGATGAATAATCTTCAAAAATATTAGAAAATTCATCAGCTGATTCTTCTTCACTTTCAATACTTATTTCTTCCATTTCTTCCATTTCATCTTCAGAAGAAATATTTAAAACTTCATCATCAGCAGTTATATTAGAAATTTCAATCGAAATTGGCTAATTTGTATGTCTTTTTGGACGTATTCTAGGCAAGAAGGTAAGATTTGGGATGTCATCCTTTTCTATTTCTAGTAAATTAACATCTTACATAAGTGTAGTTGATTTTGATGATGAAGATTCATCAATTCGTTTACTTTTTTCGATTTCTTGCTGATTTTGGAAAGATTCTATTGAAATTTCTGATGACTCGTTAAACAAATCATGAATCACCTTTGTGCGAGGATCTATTAACCTTTCATTACATTTCAGACAATTACATAAAACTAATCTACTACTACTTGATGGTTAATTTGAGGTTGATTCTTCACCAAGTATATTAGAAATTGATCTATTTCCACTATTTCTATTTCTATCCAAAGATGTATCATCTTCATATAATAAAGCTAATGATCTTTTTCTTACCATTTTTTTTCTAAATTAATATTATTTTTTCTAAATTATTTTTGAAATTTTTTAAAAAATAAAAAGAAATATTCTAAAAATATTCAAAAAATCAATATATAATAAGATCAAAAAAAAATCAATAATAATAGTATAAGAATAATGTAAAAATAGTGTAAGAATAGTGTAAGAATAATGTAAAAATAGCGTAAGAATAGTGTAAGAATAATAAAATTTACAAATAAAAGTATCTTTTTTTCGCTCTTACTTTAATTCATTACTTTCCTAATTACTCTCTGAAATAGCATCAGGAAATTTTTTATGTCAGAAGTTATTGTAATAATTTCGTTTTCAAAGGTTATTGAAGGTTATCGGACCAATAACCTTTGCAAATATTACGTTTATTATGACAAAATGAAGGTTATTGAAGGTTATCGATATCAATAACTTCTGGAGTATTACGTTTTATTAATAAAAATGAAGGTTTTCGGTACCAATAACCTTCGTAAATATTACGTTTATGTTGGAGGTATTCAAAGATTATCAGAGTGAAGGACTTCGAAGGCTTATGTTTAAAAAAATTTACTGATGCTACATTTTTTTCTATTTTTTGCTATACTTTTTTTATACTTTTTTAATACTTTTTTTATTTTGCTTTTTTCTTTTACTTTTTATATACTTTTATATACTTTTTTCATTTTATTTTTTCACACTTTCTCTTTTTTCCTTTTTTTTCATTCTTCTTTTTCTTTTCTTCTTTTTTTTTCATTCTTCTTTCTCTTTTCTTCTTATTTTTTCTTTCTTCTTTTTATTATTTCTTATTTTTTCTTTCTTCTTTCTATTATTTCTTATTTTTTCTTTCTTCTTTCTATTATTTCTTATTTTTTTTTTCTTTCCACTTATTTTTTCTTATAATGTCTCAAGAATCGCGAACACTGTGAATTCATATAAAAAGACACGTTGAGCCTTCTTCTTTGCAAAATGAACCTTCTTCTGTTCATAATGAACCAGAATCTTTTGAAACTTCTAAAAAAAGTGTTGATATCTCTTCTTTAAAAGAAAAATACAATATTCGTCTACCACGATCATATAAGGAACAAACTTCTGCTTCTCAAACTGTATACTTTTCAGATGAGCTCTGTTTCACAAAATATGCTTCTGGATTTTATCTCATTTTTAGAAAATCGAAAATTAAAAGAGGAAATTACCGAACTTAAAAGACAAAACTCTCAAATGGAAATTGATTTTGAAGAAAAATTAGAAAAAAGCCAAGAAAATATAAACCAAATGAAAGAAGAAATAGATTTTCTTGCAAATATTAATCAACAATTTGGTGCTGAAAATGATCAGCTCATAAAAAACCTTGATTGATTTCGAAAATATCGAATTCCAAAATCTATTTCGGTAAGATCCAGTTCAGGTGATTCTAGTACTGAACTTGAAATAATTCCTTCAAAACGTCCAAAAGGATGAAAATTAAAATCCAAAAAAATCGCCAGAACAAATAAAGGAAAAAAAGTATTTGGCAATGATTCAGAAGAAGATACTGAATTAGATAATGAAAAGAATGAAAAAGGCGCCAGGGTTATACTTGCATGCAAAATTATTTTGGGACCCCGAAATTGCAATTTTGGGGAAAAAAGTCGAAATAGTTTTTCATAGAAGACGAAATTATTTTACTTAAAACCCGAAATTTTTTGACCACCCAGATTTATTCTTTGATCGAAAATACATATAACTGGGTACTTTTTTTACTTTCATATATAGAATGGATTCTGCATAAATCTCAAAAAGTCGAAATACCTCAAAAATCCAAAATCAATTTTGGGAACATGTATAGCCAGGGTTAGTAATTCAGTTAGCATTTAAAATGTGGTTTTAAGCAATTTCTTACTATTTTTTTTTATTTTTTACAGAATGAAATAAAAACAATTATAAAAACAATTAATTCTGAATTTAGTCTTAATTNTCAAATGGAAATTGATTTTGAAGAAAAATTAGAAAAAAGCCAAGAAAATATAAACCAAATGAAAGAAGAAATAGATTTTCTTGCAAATATTAATCAACAATTTGGTGCTGAAAATGATCAGCTCATAAAAAACCTTGATTGATTTCGAAAATATCGAATTCCAAAATCTATTTCGGTAAGATCCAGTTCAGGTGATTCTAGTACTGAACTTGAAATAATTCCTTCAAAACGTCCAAAAGGATGAAAATTAAAATCCAAAAAAATCGCCAGAACAAATAAAGGAAAAAAAGTATTTGGCAATGATTCAGAAGAAGATACTGAATTAGATAATGAAAAGAATGAAAAAGGCGCCAGGGTTATACTTGCATGCAAAATTATTTTGGGACCCCGAAATTGCAATTTTGGGGAAAAAAGTCGAAATAGTTTTTCATAGAAGACGAAATTATTTTACTTAAAACCCGAAATTTTTTGACCACCCAGATTTATTCTTTGATCGAAAATACATATAACTGGGTACTTTTTTTACTTTCATATATAGAATGGATTCTGCATAAATCTCAAAAAGTCGAAATACCTCAAAAATCCAAAATCAATTTTGGGAACATGTATAGCCAGGGTTAGTAATTCAGTTAGCATTTAAAATGTGGTTTTAAGCAATTTCTTACTATTTTTTTTTATTTTTTACAGAATGAAATAAAAACAATTATAAAAACAATTAATTCTGAATTTAGTCTTAATTACAACCAAACATTTACTAGTGCGAATAATTGCGAAATTCGTTGCAAATTAATACCAGAATTACAAAAATCATTAATATCAAAATTTAGACCTTCAGTTATGCAGTTAACAAAATGGCTCAATAGTATACATAAATCTTGATGAGCCACTGCGCGAATGCGTAATTCTGGAAAATTTCTAAAAGATCTTTGTCATGTACATGCCAACAATCGGCAAAATGATGTATATAATTTATTATTTACAGTTATTACTTTTATTATATCAATTATATACTAAATTATATGATTATATTCTAGATTTAGAAAAAAAATCTGTTATATTAAAGTGGTAAAAGAATTATTTAAAAAAAATGATCCTAATATTATAAACTATAATAAAAAATTATTATTGCGAATGTTGGTAGATCGCGCCTTTCATTCACCAGAAATGTCCGATACTGGCGAAAAAGATAATTGGCAGTCTGCGAAGGTTAGTATTTATTTCTGAAATGTTACTGATTTATTACCGATTTATTATCGATTTACACTGGTCGAAAATTTATAAAACCTACACCTATCGGGTGCCTAATATCGTACACATATCAGGTACCCGATAGGTGTGAGAAAACATTTTTCATACTTATCAGGTACCCGATATGTGTAAAAAAACATTTTTTACACCTATCGGGTTATACCTGCTGCCCAAATTCAAAATCCAAATGCCGAAATCCCAAATGCCGAAATCCCAAATCCCAAATCCCAAATTATAATTAGTATTTTTTGTCGAAATCCCAAATCCCAAATCCCAAATTATAATTAGTATTTTTTGTCGAAATCCCAAATCCCAAATCCCAAATACTAGTAATTTGTGCATTTTGGCGTCCCAAATCCCAAATTATTTGGGATTTGGGCAACACGTATATATCGGATACCCGATATGTGTACGATATTAGGCACGGATACTACACCTATCTGGTATCCGATAGATGTAAGTTTTATAAATTTTTGACCAGTGTTATTAATGATTTTATTTTTTCTTTTTCAATTTATTACTGAAATATTATTAATATTTATTTTTTCTCTTTTTTTTTAATATTATATATATCCTTTTATTTATTACCGATTTATTACTGATTTATTACTGATATTTATTTTTTTTCTCTTTCAATTTATTACCAAAATATTATTAATACTTATTTTTTTTTTTTTTTT
>PQFF01000466.1:9922-32907 GCA_003547095.1 Diversispora epigaea | reverse complement strand
TTTTTTTTTTTTTTTTAATATTATATGCAAAAAATTATATCCTTTTATTTATTATCGATTTATTACCGATTTATTACTGATATTTTATTTTTTTTCTCTTTTCATTTATTACCGAAATATTACTAATACTTATTTTTTTTTTCTTTTTTATTTATTATCGATTTAGGGGCGTGCCAGAAATCAGCTGATTCAATAGGGGGGTGGGAGGTCAGCTCAAATATCAGGTATACACTGGTCGAAAATTTATAAAACCTACACCTATTGGGTACTAGATAGGTGTAATATCCGTGCCTAATATCGTACACATATCGGGTACCCGATAGGTGTAAAAAATGTTTTTTTACACATATCGGGTATCCGATAAGTGTGAAAAATGTTTTCTCACACCTATCGGGTACCCGATATGTGTACGATATTAGGCACGGATATTACACCTATCTAGTACCCAATAGGTGTAGGTTTTATAAATTTTCAACCGGTGATAATAGTCACGTTATATATATAATGTAATATTATTGGTCAATTTTTTAATCGTGACATCGTGATATGCATTTTTGTGTGACTTTTATTTTCAAATTTATAATTTTATTATTTTATTGAATTTCTCATCACAAATATTTCGAATATTTGTAATATAATTACATTATCATAAAACAAAATTTATATAAGCCATAATTTTAGATATATCTTTTTTTTTTTATTTTTAATCACTTCTTTATTTATTCCGCCACCTTCATTTTTCATTATTCTCCATCCAATTGAACTTCACGAGAAATTCGTTCAACCTCGTGCCTTGAATTATTTCTTGGAATTATATCTTCAGCAACATTAAAATTTAGATTTAATGGAACAAATACACAATCTATTTCTGTTTCATTAGTTTGTTTTTGGGTACTTTTTGGTGCGCGATGTCCAGAATGTATATTTCGCTTATGGTCATTTGTGAATTTAAGGGTTGGGAAGTATTTTCCACATATATTACAACACAAACGCTGGTGGAATTCTCGTGAAATTGAAGGGCAACAACTATCGTAATTTGGAATCTTAAATTTATCATGATACTGAAGAGCGTGAATTGGGTTGATAAAATGACCATCTTTTCCTTTCATTGTTGGAGGGAGAAATCCATTATTCTCATTCAAAATAATGGCGGCATCTGGAGCTCTATATTCATTACAACATTCCTGATTTTTGCATTTTTTTATATCTAATGAATAGTATATGATTTTCAATCCATTCCCACAATATTAAAGACTCAAGCTCATTGAATGGATGTCTCTCTTGATCGATATATTCAACTCTCACGGGCTTTCCATGTATATCATCCCTTTTCCATATATCACATAATTTTTTTCCCGAATATTCAAAATTCTGTTGTGCTAATTCTTCATTTATTACACTCCCTTGACTATTTAGATGTGACCCGAACTTTCCCACGGGTAAAGTAATACCAGCAAGCTTCGCAGATAAAGAAGCCATACTACGTTCTACTGGATTATATGCACTTTGACCTGAGGGAGCGAAAAAGATGAGTATACTGAATAATATTTTTCATATGTCTTGGATTTTCATCAGGTCCACCATCAACAAGAAGGATCCAAATAGGTCTAACTTTTCCTTCTTTTTTTAGGGTAGAAAATTCTTCATTCAAAGTGATACTTTCTAAATCTGCAATGTGAGTTTTTGATGATGTTCCAATAAAATACTCTGGCCTAATGAATATGGAAAGCTGACCAGTTCGCAAGGTGTTACTCGAATCAGCTGGATTAATGACAAGATAAACAGAAAGTATTAATTTCATTTTTGAACCAATTGGAAAATCGTGATCTTCGATAGTAACTGGTTCATTAACTGTTTGAATGGTTTTGAACGTGCGACCAACCGCGGGAATGCCTAGTCCAACCTTTGCTTTATCGTCCTGAGAGATAATAATCGCTTCATCAGAAAAAACTTCAGCAAATACTCTCGCAGCTTTGACAGAAGCTAAACAGTAATGTTTATCAACATGAGATTTCATTTCTGTTCATGCTATGGAAGCAAGGCCGACCTTTGTTGGATGATGATGACGACGTACAGCAAAAGTATTTTGATGACAAGGTTGAAGATAAGTCGACAAGCATTGGCGAGATAAGTATATATTATATTTTTCTTCGAGTGATTCGCGCAAATGCTTCACTGTACGAACTTTAATAACCTCTTTTCTTCTTTTAGCATGAGCGGATCCGAACTCGATGCAATCATGGATCTTATCCCATAAATCAGGATCCTTTATAGCTGCAGATGGTCTTCCTGGAGTATCATATATTTCTACAATTCCATCTTCTAGCATTTTTTTTTTTGCTGCAAGTTTTGCTTGTGCCCCAGCATGACGCTTCAATTTTTTTAATTGCTTATTTTGCTCCGATATGATTTCTTGCTTTTTGACAATTTTTGATGATAATATATTTTTTAGTGAGCTATCCGCAGTAATTTCTATCATTTTTTGATATTCGGATAAATTCTTGGTGGCTAAATTGATCTGCTCAACTGCTTTATGTTGTGAAACCGCATTTTTTGGGATATTTGTAATATCAATTGATTCTTCAGATTGATGTGTTGATGTGTGGCTGGAACTAGTTACATCACGTGATGTAAAAAGTCTTTGATATGAGCGAAGAGTAGAAGGAATAGTTTCATAATATTCACGAATTATATCTTTAATAAAGGCAGTATCGTGTTTTTTATTTTGTTTCCAAATATTTACACATTCTTGCATTAATTTTTGACGGTTTGAGTTTGGGTCACAAAGTGTGGCTTGTTTGTAATATGCGTACGCGTTACAAAATTCTTGATATATGTTTTGAGATGGTTTATAAAAAAGTTCTTTGTTAAATGTGGTGTTTTTAAAAAGCTTTGCATATTGATTTGAGAGAATATAAAGAATACAAGGACGCGAAGATGCAAAGACGCGTTTTTTTATGCCATGGATTTGCAATATATCACCGCATTAAACATCACTCTGGCTATTGTATAATAATTAATTATATTATGCATAGAGGTGATTAATAAGATTGTCCGATCGTCTCGTTTGAATTTTTTTATTTTTTTTAGCAAAAGAAATTTATGGATCGTTTATTTATTAATTTTATTTTATTAATTTAACTACTATCTATTAATTATTTATTTATTTTACTATTAGTATTTAACTACTATCTATTAATAAATTATTTATTTTACTATTAGTATTTAACTACTATCTATTAATTATTTATTTATTTTACTATTAGTATTTAACTACATCTATTAATAAATTATTTATTTTACTATTAGTATTTAACTACTATCTATTAATTAATTATTTATTTTACTATTAATTATTTAACTAATCAATCTAACTATTCAATTATTAACATTTGTCTAGTGACATAGCAGGATCATTTTACCATATTTTTTTATAATTTTTTTAGCCATTCTAGTTGATTATCAGGTAGGGGGTGGAGGAGTAAGCCTTATAGTAAAGAAAAATCAGCTGATTTCTGGCATGCCCCTTATTACCGAAATATTACTAATACTTATTTTTTTTTTTTTTTTTAATATTATATGCAAAAAATTATATTCTTACTGATATTTATTTTTTTCTCTTTCAATTTATTAATATTATATGCAAAAAATTATATTCTTACTGATATTTATTTTTTTCTCTTTCAATTTATTAATATTATATGCAAAAAATTATATTCTTACTGATATTTATTTTTTTCTCTTTCAATTTATTAATATTATATGCAAAAAATTATATTCTTACTGATATTTATTTTTTTCTCTTTCAATTTATTAATATTATATGCAAAAAATTATATTCTTACTGATATTTATTTTTTTCTCTTTCAATTTATTAATATTATATGCAAAAAATTATATTCTTACTGATATTTATTTTTTTCTCTTTCAATTTATTAATATTATATGCAAAAAATTATATTCTTACTGATATTTATTTTTTTCTCTTTCAATTTATTAATATTATATGCAAAAAATTATATTCTTACTGATATTTATTTTTTTCTCTTTCAATTTATTAATATTATATGCAAAAAATTATATTCTTACTGATATTTATTTTTTTCTCTTTCAATTTATTACTAAAATATTACTAATACTTATTTTTTCTTTCTTTTTTTTTTAATATTATGTGCAAAAAATTATATTCTTTTATTTATTACCAATTTATTACCGATTTATTACTGATATTTATTTTTTTTCTCTTTTAACTTATTACCAAAATATTACTAATACTTATTTTTTCTTTCTTTTTTTTTTAATATTATGTGCAAAAAATTATATTCTTTTATTTATTACCGAATTATTATCGATTTATTACTGATATTTATTTTTTTCTCTTTCAATTTATTACCAAAATATTACTAATACTTATTTTTCTCTCTCTTTTTTTTTTTAATATTATATGCAAAAAATTATATTCTTACTGATATTTATTTTTTTCTCTTTCAATTTATTAATATTATATGCAAAAAATTATATTCTTTTATTTATTACCGAATTATTATCGATTTAATACTGATATTTATTTTTTTTCTCTTTTAACTTATTACCAAACTATTACTAATACTTATTTTTCTCTCTCTTTTTTTTTAATATTATATGCAAAAATTATATTCTTTTATTTATTACCGAATTATTATCGATTTAATACTGATATTTATTTTTTTTCTCTTTTAACTTATTACCAAACTATTACTAATACTTATTTTTCTCTCTCTTTTTTTTTAATATTATATGCAAAAATTATATTCTTTTATTTATTACCGAATTATTATCGATTTAATACTGATATTTATTTTTTTTCTCTTTTAACTTATTACCAAACTATTACTAATACTTATTTTTCTCTCTCTTTTTTTTTAATATTATATGCAAAAATTATATTCTTTTATTTATTACCGAATTATTATCGATTTAATACTGATATTTATTTTTTTTCTCTTTTAACTTATTACCAAACTATTACTAATACTTATTTTTCTCTCTCTTTTTTTTTAATATTATATGCAAAAATTATATTCTTTTATTTATTACCGAATTATTATCGATTTAATACTGATATTTATTTTTTTTCTCTTTTAACTTATTACCAAACTATTACTAATACTTATTTTTCTCTCTCTTTTTTTTTAATATTATATGCAAAAAAACTAATTTCTGATTTATTTCCGAAATGCTTTTATTCTTTAACAATTATTACTAATTTATTATCGATTTATTACTGAAATTTCCTTGATACTTATTTTTTTTTTAATCTATTTTCACGTAATATTTAGCTAAAACACTTGCTCAGAAATGTACTTGACCCCAATCGGCTTCAAGTACTACTGCTCAATTACAACGGAAATGAAACTATTCTGATGAAATTCAGCAGTACAATTTTTTCCCTCTGACGAAAGCCCCTAATTGGGTATGTAATAGACAAGAAGATGTTATTTATGACACTGAATTCGTGCAAAAGATAAGCTGAGTTTTGTTAATACTTCTAATTCAAAAATTTCAGCCGAACAATAATAATTTCAATAATTATATAATATATAGACATTTATCAATATATTTTAGAATATTTTAATATTATTTTTATTATTTTTAATGATTATTTTTAGATTATTTAATAAAGAACATTAGCCATTTTCTTTCATTTACTTACCGATTTCTTTTTAATTCTTAAATATTTCTTTCTAATTTCTATCAGAATTTTGATCAAGTTTACTTACCATTTTCTTTTCAATTCTTGAATATTTCTTTCTGATTTCTATCAGAATTTTGATCAAGTTTATTTACCAGATTTTGAATATTTCTTTCTGATTTCTATTGGAATTTTGATCAAGTTTATTTACTGGATTTTGACCAATTCTTAAATATTTCTTTCTGATTTCTATTACCAGATTTTGAACAATTCTTGAATATTTCTTTCTGATTTCTATTAGAATTTTAACCAAGTTTACTTATTGTTTTCTTTCCGAATTTTGAATATTTCTTTCTGATTTCTATCAGAATTTTGACCAAGTTTATTTACTGGATTTTGAATATTTCTTTTTGATTTCTATCAGAATTCTGAATAAATTTACTTACCGGATTTTGAACAATTCTTGAATATTTGTTTCTGATTTCTATCAGAATTTTAAATAAATTTACTTATCGGATTTTGAATATTTCTTTCTGATTTCTATCTGAATTCTGAATAAATTTACTTATCGGATTTTGAACAATTCTTGAATATTTCTTTCTGATTTCTATCAGAATTTTAAATAAATTTACTTACTATTTTCTTTCTGATTTTTGAATATTTCTTTTTGATTTCTATCAAAATTTTTATTACTGAATTTTTGCCGATTGGTTGTTAATCAACATAACAATCAACAAAAAAAAAAAGAAAAATTTCGGCTAACGTTCAGTTATATTTTGGCTAAAAATCGCATAACCGAATTTTAGTCGAATTGGACCATTTCGACTAGTGTAATTGTATATTATTTTTTCATTCGCGTTATTCATATTAGCTTCACAAATCTGAGATATTTTTTTTAAAAAAAGATTATCAGATTAAATATAGATCTATTTTAGATGTAATAATTATTAAATATTCTTTTGTTACTCGTCAATTATGAATTCAGTAAATAAAAAAAATTAATCTGCAAACAATTTAATTTTAAAGAAAATAAAAACAAAAATAAAAATATAATGGTTGTGTTAATAAGTGTACTCATAACACGGGTAGCAACTTTATTGTAAAATTTTGTGACGGAAGGACATTCAAAATTGTTCAGTAGGACCTTAATATACTAAAGATAACTGTTACTATCAGGCAGTAGGTTGCAGGTATGTCTCTAAGTTAAAGTTAATCTAAGTCTCATTTTTACAATTCAATAACATTAGGATAAGTTGTGTATTTTATATTATGTAAAAATTTTATAGAAAACTTTTTTTTTTCCTAGTTAATAAATTTGAAACAAGATCTCACTGAAACAATAAAAAAAAAAATATATATAATAAAAGTGATGGTAAAGTTGTTTCTCTAAGTTTTTTTATATTATTTACTATTCTCTTGTTTTGATTTTAATCTTTTTTTTTGTAAAATTGATGATATAACTTTTTTTTGATGATTTTGATATTAATTTTTTCTTAATTATTTAATATAATTGAACGTTCTTTATTATTCTATTAATAGTTCTCGTATTAAACATTTTTTTCAAGTTTCTAATATTTCGAGATGTGATATTCTTTATCTTTTCTATTAATATTATTATAATATTTTTATCAATATGACAAATTAATTCAAATCAAAAAATAATAATAAAAAATATTATTATTTCTTAAAAATCATAATTTCAATATGATAGTTAGAAGAGAATAAGAGAAAAACTATATTATAATTTTTTAAAGTAAATACTATTATTTACACTATTTTAAATAAATTTTAAACTGATAATTTTTGAAATAAAAATTGAAAATAAAAATTTTAATTTTAAATAAAATTTTGTAGTAATTTATTATTAAATTAAACATAATGATTAAAAGTTTACTACTATCAAGTATAAGAGTTTGATTTTTTTAATGTAAAAATTTTAAAAAGCTAAACTCTTAACTTAATAAAATGAGACAAATAAAGAAAATTACTTTTAATTACAAAGTAACAAATAAAAATAAAAAAACAATTTCAAGAAAAAAATATTTTTCTTATTTTTTATTTTTTTTTTTTGTTTTGAGATTATTAAGGAATAAGTTTGTAGAATTCTGATTACGAGAACCCCTACAGTTTATGTCAAAATTTAACATATAATATAGTTCATCCTAATTTTTATATCTTATAAGACTATAGCAAATTGCAAGTTAATTTCTCTATACTACTACAGAAGCCTATGAAGTCATCCCATTTGTACTGACGTCCCAAACTGAACCCCCTATTTTGATCCCGTTAACAGCTAACGTAGCTTCGATAGTTTTTATACTGAGATATTATTGTGGAATAGACACATCAGTAAATTTTTTTAAACGTAAGCCTTCGAAGTTCTTCACTCCGATAATCTTCAAATACCTCCAACATAAACGTAATATTTACGAAGGTTATTGGTACCGAAAACCTTCATTTTTATTAATAAAACGTAATACTCCGGAGGTTATTGATATCGATAACCTTCAATAACCTTCACTTTATCATAATAAATGTAATATTTGCGAAGGTTATTGGTCCGATAACCTTCAATAACCTTTGAAAATGAAATTATTACAATAACCTCCAACATAAAAAATTTCCTGATGCACTCCAAACAAAATCATCACGAGGTTATCTTGCAGAGGGTGCAGAAGCTGAAATTTTATTTATGGCTCTTCACCTAAAAGTGTCTGAGCTGNCAGTTTATGTCAAAATTTAACATATAATATAGTTCATCCTAATTTTTATATCTTATAAGACTATAGCAAATTGCAAGTTAATTTCTCTATACTACTACAGAAGCCTATGAAGTCATCCCATTTGTACTGACGTCCCAAACTGAACCCCCTATTTTGATCCCGTTAACAGCTAACGTAGCTTCGATAGTTTTTATACTGAGATATTATTGTGGAATAGACACATCAGTAAATTTTTTTAAACGTAAGCCTTCGAAGTTCTTCACTCCGATAATCTTCAAATACCTCCAACATAAACGTAATATTTACGAAGGTTATTGGTACCGAAAACCTTCATTTTTATTAATAAAACGTAATACTCCGGAGGTTATTGATATCGATAACCTTCAATAACCTTCACTTTATCATAATAAATGTAATATTTGCGAAGGTTATTGGTCCGATAACCTTCAATAACCTTTGAAAATGAAATTATTACAATAACCTCCAACATAAAAAATTTCCTGATGCACTCCAAACAAAATCATCACGAGGTTATCTTGCAGAGGGTGCAGAAGCTGAAATTTTATTTATGGCTCTTCACCTAAAAGTGTCTGAGCTGTCTATCATGATCGATCTATCATAACTAAATATACAACAGTAATGAGGTATTTATATTCCTTATTGTACCCCATTTTCACCAACACGACAAACATCTTGAGAATCAAACTTGACTTCTAAACCACTGACCTAAGCACTAGTCATTTCGTGTAAGCTCATACGCTCCAATTCTTGTGCCAACTTGAGAAATGTTATACGTAGCATCTGAAAGAGTGTTACTACTCTCTTTTAAGACAAGGATACTGGTTGATACTTGCCAAACCTTAGATTATGGAAAAATTATCATCTATACTAATTGTAATTAGTTGGGATTGATTCATTGACCTTATAACTTAATTCTAACGCACTAATCACTAGACTAAATAGACCAAAACTTATTTCTCTTGTTTTTATTAAAATCAAATATTTTATATAACAATATAGTATATAATAATGACATAATAATGAATTATAAGTATAAAATATAAAATAAATAGATAATAATATAAGAAATAAAGTAAAAAAGAGGGGAGATATAAAATATTATACTTAATAATATTTGTTATAATTTAAAAAAGTATTGCAATTTGTTTTTTCTTATAATATAATTAGTTGTAACTAATTATAAAAATACTTGCATGCAAAATTATTTTAAAATCCCGAAATTGTAATTTTAAAGAAAAAAGTTAAAATAATTTTTCATAGAAAATAAAATTATTTTATTTAAAATTCAAAATTTTTTAATTATTTAGATAAATTCTTTGATTAAAAATATATATAACTGAATATTTTTTTTTATTTTCATATATAAAATAAATTTTATATAAATCTCAAAAAGATGAAATATCTCAAAAATCCAAAATTAATTTTGAAAATATATATAGTTGTAACTCTTGTAAATAATTATAACAAGTATTTTGGTTAAAAATTTACAAATACTATATATATCAGATACCAGATAAGTATAGTATCTGTGTTTAATTTTATATACTTATCAAGTATTTAATAGATATGAAAAATATTTTTTATATTTATCGGATATCCAATATATATAAAAAACATTTTTCACATTTATCAAGTACTTGATAAATATATAAAATTAGATACAGATATTACATTTATTTGATATCTAATATGTATAATATTTGTGAATTTTTAATTAATAATTGTAACACTTTTTGAATTACAACAAATATCATTATATTAATTACTAGTAAAAATCAAAATTTGTCTTAATTTAACTTCAATTTTTCTTAATTTTAATTGTTAATAATTTTAATAATATGTATAATTGTTATTAATTATTTAACTTTAAAAAAATTTTATAAAATTATTTATAAAAATATATAAAATAATAAATTTTAATAATTTTATTAAATTAAAAAAATAAAGTTTTTAAACAGTTAATAATATAATTTAAAAAATAATTTGAATATTGAATTATTTTTTTTTCATTTTTAGTTTGAATTAAATAACCTGATTTAATACAAATATCTACATATGCTGTTTGAATATTAATTTTCAATTCACATAAAAAGATTATTTGAGATTTTTCCTAAATTTTAAAATATAAATTAATTTTAATAAAAATTTAATAAGTAAATATAAATATATATATATATATATATTTACCTCTTGAGCATATAAAAAAAACTTTAAACCATAATTAAAATTTCCTGATGCTATAGTTAAAATATTATTTTTTTCAAACATATATTCAATATCATTCAAATTTACTGTTGTAGTTTTAAATTGATTAATTAATATCTCCTTTTGATTTCTAAAATAAATAAAAAATATTTAATCAATTAAATTAATAAATAAACTATTTTTAAATAATACAAATACCTATTTGAAAATTTTTTCCAACAAGATCTAAATGTATCAGCATCTATAGATATTGTTTTGGAAAATGTAAAATCATCAACTTTTAAAATATTTACAAGATTTTTATCAAATAAATTTAATCCCTATATATATATAATATAAAAAAATTAATATGTATAAAAAAAAAATTTAAAAATATATTTTAAACAAAAAAAAATATTACTTTATCAAAATTCATAATATTATATGAAGAAAATTTTTTTTGAACTATAAATTCAACACTATTAATAACAAATTTATTAAGAGATTTCTTCCATATTATTGAAAGTGTATTAAATTCATGCAAAGGTCTAAACTATTAAAAATAATAAAATTAATAGGTTATTATTTTTAATATTTTAAATTAAATAAAATACAAATAATTTATTATACCTGATTATATATTCTATCTTTGTTCAAATTTATTGTAATTTTATAAGGCTCATATGCAAGAATTTTTTTTGCCTGTTTTTTAAAAGAATATTAAAAATAAATTAATATTTATTATAAATAATATTTAATTATTAAAATTAATTTTTACCATTGAAATATCACATTTCAGCAATTGAAAAAGAAATTCTGCTCTTTCACAAACTTCTGATTGATTTATACATTCTATAATAGTTTTGAACAATTTAACTAACATTTCTTGACATTCTGCTGGCCTTTTTAAAAATAATGCTACAGCTGAGTTAAGTAATTGTATATGAAATGATACACTTGGATAATGATCAATATCTCTAATTAATGATTCTAGAATATAAGGAGATTCTGGTAAGGAACTTCCAATTGTTGTCAATAGGTTTAAAAATGCTGGTCCTGCTGGTGAGTTCAAATCTATTGACAACCATATTGATGGAAGCATGAGTGATAAGTTATCAAATTCTTTGGGTCTTTTGATTAATAATAAACCTTCAATATATTTTAAAAATATAATTAGTTTTTGAATAAGTTGTTAGAATATTTATCAATTATATATACCTTCAAGAACTATTATAATATTAGATATGATATTTTCAATTCTAGCATCTAATAATTTTGTGAAGATTTCAAGTGTATATGTCAATACATTTTCAATTTTCAGAGAAATCTTGGCTATAGTCTGAATTGATTTGTTGGTAATTTGTTCATTATCATTTGTAATATATCCACTATAATTAAAACCATGTAAACGATTAAAGTACTTTGAATTTGTAAACTTATTTTAAACTATCAAATATTACTAACCTTATTTCATCAATTATTTCTTTAGAATTTACTTCTGTAGCGATTTCTTGGAGTAAGTCCAGTTTCTTCATTGTTACATATGATGGTTCATTTATCCTGCAAAATTTTCATTGGTAATTTAGGATGATACTTTAGAAATTTCTTTAAATTAAAAATTTACCTTCGATAAAATTGCTTATAGTCCCTCTGTAGCAACTTGCGTGATGGATATACCAATAAATATAGATGTTCCAAACATGTATACACAATTTCGGGAATGCTTAAAGATAGCAACGTTAATAGTGGTTCTAAGAGTAAAAAAAAACTATGCATTATTTCAAAAAAATCGAATAAAAATTTAAAGATGAAATGATCAAAATTAAACCTTTAATTCTTTTGTAAAGGTCCTCATGAACTTCTGGTATGTCAAGAGTTAATTGTATGAACAGCTTCATGGTTGCTAACTGCACTCCACTATTGTGATGTCTAAGACCGTCATCCAAAAGATTCTATAAAACATGTGCACACTTAATATATTAAGATATTTATTGCTCTAACTTCTAATGATTTCTTGCCAATTCAGTGTGTTATATACCATTATTTCGAAGATTTCCTCCTCAGACTCGGGTTTATATCTACAAAGTATATTCATGACCAAACACTGGTGCCATTCATTAAATTCTCGAAATCTTTGAAATAAATAGTGTGCGATCTGTTTATTAATAGTCATCCCGCTTTGAGAACTTAGTATTTCGTTTAGAGCAACAATTCCGTTCGTCACAACTTCGGGATCTCGATCACGTAAAATATTATACATTCGATCGATCAAGGATGTTTCTATTTTAACAAAAACACATTCGCATCTTTCGAATCAATTTTTGTGTGAAAATACAATAATTTATAAAAACAATTATATACCTAACACGTGTTTGGGAGAAAGGTAAAACACCTTGATGGCTGATGTCAAGGCTGTCTTACGTACATAGGAACTAGTGTCTCCTAATGCGTGAATCAATGACTCCAGCATATACGATACATAATCAGAAAGCCTTAATAAAGAACGTTTTGTCACTTGTCTTGTCATATCGAAATATTTTTAATTTCATAATGGTTTAATACCTCATAGAACATAATGTACGCAATGCCAAACCTCGAACCAAAGGATTTTCGTCTTGAAGGTCTTTTTGAAAGGTGTTGACTGCTAGTATCACAAGGTCAGCATTACGTTCTGCCTGCGTTGCTATGTACATATAAGACAATTTTTTTTGTACCAAGTCTTTGGTGGAAGCTACCTTCAATAAAGAGATAATTTACTGAATAAATGCGTATTCGTAATCGGCAATTTTTAATTTGATCCAACCTTAACAACGTCACCGAATAGCGGTGACACGTCAATCCCAGAGGCCATAACTTCAAGAACCCTTTTTATTATTGGCCGCTTCGATGAAACTTGCAAACCGAATTGATTTGTTACAACATTGTCACTGGCATCTTTTAAACGCAGGCCCAGCTCAGTTACTTCTCGATTCTGTTGTGACGATAAAAATGATAAATTTCCCACTACCATCGCTACCATCAAGAATGCTTACAAATTAAATCTATATAATTTTTACACCATGAAAATAGATTTTTTGTGCGACATAACGAGATTTCCGTGTAAATACTATAGGTGCAGACTTATTGATGTGACGTATTACAAATTTAGTTGTCATCCCAAGACGTAATTTATGACGTATGACGCTTAGTTAAGTCATATAATATTATTTATAACTAATGATCTGTTTCATTTAAAGTAGTTTCTGAAAATATTTGTTCATTATTTTCAGAAATTGAATTAATAATAATTATTATTATATCCATTATTTAAAAAAATAATTTTACCAATTGCAGAATTATTTACAATTTCTCTTAATTCTATTTCACTTATCTCTTTTTCATAATGAAATAATTCATCTAATTTTGTATACTTATCTCCTATCATCTATTTAAAAGTAAAAAAATTATGTTTACAGTTGGCTTGTAAAGAAGTAATATTAAATAATCTAAGTGCAAGATTTTGCAAATGGTATAATTTTGTTCTAATAGAAACTTATCAAAGTTCAGGTGTATCCAAATTTAATTCATATAGCAAATCAAATAAATCAAATAGAAATAATTTTAATTATATTGACAAAATTGTAAAAAAAAGTTTTTTATATTCTTGTTCAGAATAATCTTGTATATGTTTTATACATGTCATTAAAACTAATTTAGTCTTGACTTAACTTTTAAAATTTTAATTTTTAATTGTATTTGACTCAATTAATTGTCAATTACTAGTAAAAATCAAAATTTGTCTTAATTTAATTAAGAATGGTAGATACAATACAAATTGAGTCAGGAATTTAATCAGATATAATTTAATAAATTGAGTCTAGAATTTAATCACAGTGTAATTTGGCATAATAACTAAATTCTGATGCAAAAGTTAAATAATAGTACAATTCTGATTGGCTAACGCAATTATAAATGATTTTTTTCAAATTTTTATTTTATTTTTAACTTCAAATTAATTTTATGTAACTAGAAACAATTTTTTATTATAATATTCTTATAATAAATCAAAATTTCTAGTTTTTAACTACAAGATAATATATATTTTATCTTTGTAGCATCTTATCACATTATAGTCATTTTAAACAATATATTAAAATATAAATATTAATAAAATTAATTGATAATTTAATTAAATTAAACTTTTATTATGTGATCAAAATTATACCAGCTAATCAAAAATTGTATCAAAATTTAGTCAATAAAAAATTAATTAATCTCTGAATCAAAATTTAGCTAACACAATTTAATTAATCTTTGAGTCAAAATTTAGTTGGCACAAAATTAATTAGTTAAAAATGTAATCATTGAGTTAGCTTTGATATTAATTAAATCTTTTACTTTTAGACTTAATTGTATTTAACTTAATTTAATAATTTTAATAATATGTATAATATGTACAATAGCTCACAAAAATATTACAACACTTGAATTTTTGTCTTTAAAAATTCTATATTACAAATGATTAATTTTAAAATAATAATTCCTATACTTATTTTAATCTTCAAAATTAATTTTTGAAATCTGTTTAATATCAAATTAATAATATTAATTTTTGCGATTGATCAATATTTCAAAAACGTAATTTATTCACATAGTAAAAATATTTAACATAAATTTTTTTTCTCACTTCAATGACCCGCGTATCTAAAAATATGTCTGTAATTGCTATCAATATACTTTGCAAACACATCAGTAAATTTTTTTAAACGTAAGTCTTCGAAGTCCTTCACTCCGATAACTTTTGAATACCTCCAACATAAACGTAATATTTACGAAGGTTATTGGTACCGAAAACCTTCATTTTTATTAATAAAACGTAATACTCCAGAGGTTATTGATATCGATAACCTTCAATAACCTTCACTTTATCATAATAAACGTAATATTTGCGAAGGTTATTGGTCCGATAACCTTCAATAACCTTTGAAAATGAAATTATTACAATAACCTCTGACATAAAAAATTTCCTGATGCACTAAAAGAAAATTTTCCTTTTGCATTTAATTTTATATCAATAGAAATCATGTGAACTTATGCTATATTATCTTGATGTTAGATAGATGTATATAAACATGGTTTAACAGAAAAAATGCTGTAAAAAATAATAAGTCGTATAAACAAATTAATGAAAATATTATTTAAAATCACATAAAAATCATATGAAAATTATATAATATATTGATTTTGAAATTTTGTCACCTAAAAATTAGTTAATGACTTATGGTGTCCTCCACTATATTAGAACTTTTTGTAGAAAATGTCTGTCTGTTTATCCACGTGATATGATATATATCTATAAAGTCATATGACTATATAAAAACATACTAGAGCTCTTTGTAAAAAATATTTGTTTGTCCATTTATATGACCGCATATCATTATTAATTAATATTTTCTATATTTAATATTTATTGAATAATTTAACTCCAAACTTATAACAGTCCCTGTTTTCTTAATTACTAATTATTATTATTAAATTACTATGTTAATACTTATATACTTTGTTAATAATTTCTTATTAAAATACATAGTTAAATAATATATATATTTTAATATATTTCTGTTATAGTAATTCTATCTGATAACAGTGTACAAATATAATTCCACATTTGATTTTGTAGATATTGTAATTTAATTCTTGTTGTATTTTCTACCAGGTCCCGTCTATCTATTCTATATATTAATTTTTTCACATATATCTGTATCTGTCTATTTAATATATTAAAAATGTTATAACTTATTTGTGAATAAATTATACTATTTAAGGTTATCCTATTTAAAGTATCTTTATATTTCATAAACATTCTCAGTCTGATATTAAAGTTCTTTCTTTTTTTTTGTTCTAATGTCATATCTGTTAAAAAATATTATACCTTTGATAGGATAACTTGATTTATAATATATTTATACTACTTGTCCATAGTTACCTTAGTAAACATTATTTTTACTGCATTATAAATTGTGTTTTTTATTAAACTTGTTTGATATTGTTTTTCTCTATTTTCTATTAACCATATACTTAAATATATTATTGATTCTTTTTTCTCTTTTGGTAATATTATTTTCTTCGCCAGTTCTATTTCCTTTTCTTTATTTCTCTTATTTCTATTAATGATTTTTAGTTTTAATTTTGTCAGATTAACCTGTATCCCGGTGTCACAAATATACTTTCATATTTCCCATTTACAATTTTTTTATACTGGTCGAAAATTTATAAAACCTATACCTATCGGGTACCAGATAGATATAAGTTTTATAAATTTTCGACTAGTGTTAAGGAGTTTATAGTCCTTCTTATTAGAATCCTTTATTTTAGAAGGCACTAGTTAGTTTTTAGTTAGAATTAACAAACTAATTATTTTTTCAAGTCATTATAACTTTATTACTTCCATTAATAATTTCATTCTTAATAATTACTTTTATTAATAACTTCATATATTGATAAATTTCTTTTATTAATAATAAATTCTTTTATTATTAATTTTAGAACTTCCTTTATAACAAATTTTCTTATAATCCATACTATATTTGCATGATAAATTATTTTAAGATCCCGAAATTGCAATTTTAAAAAAAAAAAGTCAAAATTATTTTACTTAAAACCTGAAATTTTTTGATCACCTAAATAAATTCTTTAATTAAAGATACATATAATTAGGTATTTTTTTTACTTTCATATATAGAATAAATTTTGCATAAATCTCAAAAAGACAAAATACCTTAAAAATCTAAAATTAATTTTAAAAACATGTATAATCCATACTTCAGATATTTTCGTATTTTATTAAAGATTTCATCTTTTAATCCATTAATACTTCCTTCATTTATAAGTTTCAGATTATATTATTATTACATCAGGAAACTTTTTAGAGTGTAAATTTACAGAAATTACGGGACCTACAGAAATTTACGCCTAAAAAAATCAATTTTTTTGACTTTAATCACTATTTATGAAACAGAGAGTGATTTTTTACTAAGATATTTCTATGACAAATTGAAAAATCTAATTCTTAACTATAAGATGATTGTGTTTTATTTTTGTAGCATTAATATTCACGAAGATATTCACATTTAAAGTTTCACATCTATAAAAAAATTTCTATGTAACATTAAGAAACTTTTCGGGATATAAATTTACAGAAATTTACGGGACCTACAGAAATTTATGCTTAAAAAAATCAATTTTTTTGACTTTGATCACTATTTATAAGACAGGGAACGATTTTTTACTAAGATATTTCTATGACAGATCGAAAGATCTGGTTCTTAGCTACAAGGTAATATATGTTTCATTTCTATAACATCAATATTCGCGAAGATATTCACGTTTAAAGTTTTATATCTGTGAAAAAATTTCTTTGTAAATTTTTCGAAAATTTCCATAATTCTGCCAGAAATTTACGTGACGTCATAGAAATTTCTGAGAATTATGAAAATTTTTGAAAAATTTAAGCAGAAATTTTTTCACAGATATGAAACTTTAAATGTGAATATCTTCGCGAATATTAATGTTACAGAAATGAAACATATATTATTTTGTAGCTAAGAATCAGATCTTTCGATCTGTTATAGAAATATCTTAGTAAAAAATCGCTCCCTGTCCTATAAATAGTGATCAAAGTCAAAAAAATAAATTTTTTTAGGCATAAACATCAGGAAATTTTTTCAAGCGTAATATTCCGTAATTTTAACATGATATTAAATTTCCGTAATTTTTTGCGTAATATTACGGAAATTTTCGAAAATTTTCGAAAGTTATTGAAACGTTAAAATTCCGTAATATTACGGATGCTATTTTCCGTAATTTTGACGTTTTAAAAAATTTTCGAAAATTTTCGTAATTATTACGAAAATATTTGCCTAAAAATTTTCGAAAGTTTATCGTTTTAAAAAATTTCGAAAATTTTCGTTTATTTATTGTTTATTTATGATCTTGTTTATTTATTTTGTTTCGAACTTTTTCAAAAAACTATACTCTTTTTCCAAAAACTTATTTATTTCTCAAGTAAGTATGTTGGTTTTTGACGAGGTTGGACGCCAGTTGCTATCCGTAAAATCTTCATTTGATGTTGTGTTTCCGGGTCGTCTGAGACTCCAGTGAATTTTCTTAAGTCCCTTCGGTTGTGTTAAAGTGATGGGCAGGGTGGAGTTCTGATGGTAAAATGCTGTTAGTTCTTGACGTTTCTTTCCTTGATTAATACAGCCCTTATACTACGATTTTCCTGTGGTGACATTCCGCCATAATCGCGGTAACAGGTAGTCGTTCAATGGGGGTTATTTATAAAGTAGGATACCCCCTGTTGTCTAGAAGTAGGATACTCTCAGACACTAACATGCTTACTTAGAAAACAGTGCACAGAGATTGAATCAGTTTATTCAATACTGTTTCTAACATTTTTTTTTTTTCTTTTTTCCTTAGTATCAATAACAAATTTTCAGAATTTTTCAAAGATTTTCAAATTATTTTTGCGAATTTTATTTTCTATTTTTTAAAAAAATATTCAAAATTACATATTATTATAGTTTTTTTCGAACATTTTTATATTTTTTGTATTTTGATTTTTAAAAATTATTATTGTATTTTTCGCATATTTATTTAATAAAAAATAATGAAAAATAAAAAATTGTAATGTTCACTAATGTATTAATGAAAATATAAAAAATAATCTATTTTTTTTTGTTTATTTACGAAGTACTTGGACCTCCGCTAATCATTTCTATTAATTCCTCATCCCATGTTTCCCGCCCTTCTTCTTCTTCCCGCCTTTCTNTCTGTTTAATATCAAATTAATAATATTAATTTTTGCGATTGATCAATATTTCAAAAACGTAATTTATTCACATAGTAAAAATATTTAACATAAATTTTTTTTCTCACTTCAATGACCCGCGTATCTAAAAATATGTCTGTAATTGCTATCAATATACTTTGCAAACACATCAGTAAATTTTTTTAAACGTAAGTCTTCGAAGTCCTTCACTCCGATAACTTTTGAATACCTCCAACATAAACGTAATATTTACGAAGGTTATTGGTACCGAAAACCTTCATTTTTATTAATAAAACGTAATACTCCAGAGGTTATTGATATCGATAACCTTCAATAACCTTCACTTTATCATAATAAACGTAATATTTGCGAAGGTTATTGGTCCGATAACCTTCAATAACCTTTGAAAATGAAATTATTACAATAACCTCTGACATAAAAAATTTCCTGATGCACTAAAAGAAAATTTTCCTTTTGCATTTAATTTTATATCAATAGAAATCATGTGAACTTATGCTATATTATCTTGATGTTAGATAGATGTATATAAACATGGTTTAACAGAAAAAATGCTGTAAAAAATAATAAGTCGTATAAACAAATTAATGAAAATATTATTTAAAATCACATAAAAATCATATGAAAATTATATAATATATTGATTTTGAAATTTTGTCACCTAAAAATTAGTTAATGACTTATGGTGTCCTCCACTATATTAGAACTTTTTGTAGAAAATGTCTGTCTGTTTATCCACGTGATATGATATATATCTATAAAGTCATATGACTATATAAAAACATACTAGAGCTCTTTGTAAAAAATATTTGTTTGTCCATTTATATGACCGCATATCATTATTAATTAATATTTTCTATATTTAATATTTATTGAATAATTTAACTCCAAACTTATAACAGTCCCTGTTTTCTTAATTACTAATTATTATTATTAAATTACTATGTTAATACTTATATACTTTGTTAATAATTTCTTATTAAAATACATAGTTAAATAATATATATATTTTAATATATTTCTGTTATAGTAATTCTATCTGATAACAGTGTACAAATATAATTCCACATTTGATTTTGTAGATATTGTAATTTAATTCTTGTTGTATTTTCTACCAGGTCCCGTCTATCTATTCTATATATTAATTTTTTCACATATATCTGTATCTGTCTATTTAATATATTAAAAATGTTATAACTTATTTGTGAATAAATTATACTATTTAAGGTTATCCTATTTAAAGTATCTTTATATTTCATAAACATTCTCAGTCTGATATTAAAGTTCTTTCTTTTTTTTTGTTCTAATGTCATATCTGTTAAAAAATATTATACCTTTGATAGGATAACTTGATTTATAATATATTTATACTACTTGTCCATAGTTACCTTAGTAAACATTATTTTTACTGCATTATAAATTGTGTTTTTTATTAAACTTGTTTGATATTGTTTTTCTCTATTTTCTATTAACCATATACTTAAATATATTATTGATTCTTTTTTCTCTTTTGGTAATATTATTTTCTTCGCCAGTTCTATTTCCTTTTCTTTATTTCTCTTATTTCTATTAATGATTTTTAGTTTTAATTTTGTCAGATTAACCTGTATCCCGGTGTCACAAATATACTTTCATATTTCCCATTTACAATTTTTTTATACTGGTCGAAAATTTATAAAACCTATACCTATCGGGTACCAGATAGATATAAGTTTTATAAATTTTCGACTAGTGTTAAGGAGTTTATAGTCCTTCTTATTAGAATCCTTTATTTTAGAAGGCACTAGTTAGTTTTTAGTTAGAATTAACAAACTAATTATTTTTTCAAGTCATTATAACTTTATTACTTCCATTAATAATTTCATTCTTAATAATTACTTTTATTAATAACTTCATATATTGATAAATTTCTTTTATTAATAATAAATTCTTTTATTATTAATTTTAGAACTTCCTTTATAACAAATTTTCTTATAATCCATACTATATTTGCATGATAAATTATTTTAAGATCCCGAAATTGCAATTTTAAAAAAAAAAAGTCAAAATTATTTTACTTAAAACCTGAAATTTTTTGATCACCTAAATAAATTCTTTAATTAAAGATACATATAATTAGGTATTTTTTTTACTTTCATATATAGAATAAATTTTGCATAAATCTCAAAAAGACAAAATACCTTAAAAATCTAAAATTAATTTTAAAAACATGTATAATCCATACTTCAGATATTTTCGTATTTTATTAAAGATTTCATCTTTTAATCCATTAATACTTCCTTCATTTATAAGTTTCAGATTATATTATTATTACATCAGGAAACTTTTTAGAGTGTAAATTTACAGAAATTACGGGACCTACAGAAATTTACGCCTAAAAAAATCAATTTTTTTGACTTTAATCACTATTTATGAAACAGAGAGTGATTTTTTACTAAGATATTTCTATGACAAATTGAAAAATCTAATTCTTAACTATAAGATGATTGTGTTTTATTTTTGTAGCATTAATATTCACGAAGATATTCACATTTAAAGTTTCACATCTATAAAAAAATTTCTATGTAACATTAAGAAACTTTTCGGGATATAAATTTACAGAAATTTACGGGACCTACAGAAATTTATGCTTAAAAAAATCAATTTTTTTGACTTTGATCACTATTTATAAGACAGGGAACGATTTTTTACTAAGATATTTCTATGACAGATCGAAAGATCTGGTTCTTAGCTACAAGGTAATATATGTTTCATTTCTATAACATCAATATTCGCGAAGATATTCACGTTTAAAGTTTTATATCTGTGAAAAAATTTCTTTGTAAATTTTTCGAAAATTTCCATAATTCTGCCAGAAATTTACGTGACGTCATAGAAATTTCTGAGAATTATGAAAATTTTTGAAAAATTTAAGCAGAAATTTTTTCACAGATATGAAACTTTAAATGTGAATATCTTCGCGAATATTAATGTTACAGAAATGAAACATATATTATTTTGTAGCTAAGAATCAGATCTTTCGATCTGTTATAGAAATATCTTAGTAAAAAATCGCTCCCTGTCCTATAAATAGTGATCAAAGTCAAAAAAATAAATTTTTTTAGGCATAAACATCAGGAAATTTTTTCAAGCGTAATATTCCGTAATTTTAACATGATATTAAATTTCCGTAATTTTTTGCGTAATATTACGGAAATTTTCGAAAATTTTCGAAAGTTATTGAAACGTTAAAATTCCGTAATATTACGGATGCTATTTTCCGTAATTTTGACGTTTTAAAAAATTTTCGAAAATTTTCGTAATTATTACGAAAATATTTGCCTAAAAATTTTCGAAAGTTTATCGTTTTAAAAAATTTCGAAAATTTTCGTTTATTTATTGTTTATTTATGATCTTGTTTATTTATTTTGTTTCGAACTTTTTCACAAAATGATCTTGTTTATTTATTCTTTTTCCAGAAATTTTAAAAACTATATACTCTTTTTTCAAAAAACTATATACTCTTTTTCAAAAACTTATTTTGTTTCGAACTTTTTCAAAAAACTATATACTCTTTTTC
>PQFF01000462.1:413550-423906 GCA_003547095.1 Diversispora epigaea | reverse complement strand
ATGTTGGAATTTTGAACCTCCCAATCGTCCAACTGCTAAAGAATTGAGATCTCAACTTGAGAAATATATTTCTGATGATAATGAAATAACAAAACAAGTAAACAAACAAATCAATGCAGCAAATAAATCAAACAAGAATTTTATCCAATATGATCCAAATGTAAAACATTCAGAAGCAATATATACAAGTAGACATTTGCCTTTTGTAAAATCAAAAAAATTTGAAGCACATGGTAAGTACATATATTTTTTACAATAAAAATAATTTTTTATGAAATATTTAAATTAATTATTATTTAAGATACAAAACAATGGAATTTTGTAATTCCTGATGATATAAGTGAGTATTATATTTTTTGAATTATTTGTTTAATATATTTACTTAAATAAATTAACAATATTAAAATTTTGTATAGTTGAAAAAGTTGAAGAAAATGAAATTCAAGAAAATTAATCTTTGAGGAAATTTATTGTATAGCTTTGATATTTTTTCTAAATTATTTATTTATTCATTTTATTATATTTTATATCTTTTTTGTTTCATTTGATCACTGGAATCATAGAGTATAGCTTTTATTTAAATTAAAACAGACCAGTATGTAATCATTTAAAACAAATTAAAATACTATTGTTTTGATATTTTAAAAATCAAAATATTTGTAATTATTTATTACTTGTGCTTATAAATTGCACAAAAATAAATTGAAAATTGATGAGTTAATTTTTTTTTTGACTTTTCTAATTGATATATAAATGGACAATACATCAAAAACAATAATATTTTTATTGCTATCAATAAAAAAATAAAAAATATAATAAATGTATAATTGCTTTTTAAAACAAAAACTAGCCATTTATTTTTTTTTAAATATCTACCACATAAATAAGATTGGGATTGACAATGTTAATTAGTGTTACATTTGTTATATATTAATATATTTTTTGAATTCTTGTCACATAAAAATTATTATTAATAAATTTTTTAAGTATTATTTAATATTTAGTTGGGTTTCCTTTATTTTTTATTACTGTATTTACTCTTCTTGACATACTTTTTACTAATCTAATAAGTTGATTTTTATCAATTTTATTCCTAATATTTCAAAAAATTCTTTCTTATTTTTTGGAATAGGTCTGTGTTTTTTAACCTTTCTTTCCAATATATTCCACAAATTTTCAATCAGATTAAGGTCAGGACTTTGTGCAGGCCATGGAAGATTGTCATCTTGAAAAAATATGATTTTCTACTCTTAAATTATTTAAAAATGTAATCAAATATTCTTTAAGTAATTCTATATATCCATCAGAATTAAGTGTTTCTTCAATTAACACCAAAGGACCTATTTTATTATTACAAAAACATTCCCAAACCATAACATCTTCTGAATTTTTAACAGTTGATTTTAAAACATCAACTTTGTATTTTTCATCTTTTTTAAGTGAAACCCAATTTTGTAAATCATTATTAAAAATTTCAAATCTGGATCATTACTCCAAATAATTGAATTCCATTCTGTAATTCAATTTTTTCGCATTCTACACTATTCATATCTTTTTTTTTAATTTATTTCAGAAATAAAAGATTTTTTCTTGGCAACATGTCCCCTATAACCTTCTTGATGAAGAGTTCTTTGTATTGTTTTAGAAGAAACTGGTTTATTTATTATTTCATTAAAATCTTCAGTAATTTCTTCTAAAGTTTTGTTTCTATTGTTTTTTGTTATTTTTATTAAATGCCTATTGTCACATTCTGATAGAATTTTAGGTTTACCAGAACATAATATTGTAGAAGTCAGACCTTGTTCATTATATTTTTTTATAATATCTCCTACAGTTAACTTGGGATGCTTTAATATTTCAATAATTTGCTTTTGTGTATGTTTTTTTCCTTTATATAAATCAATTATTTCTCCACTGTTGTATCAGGAAAAAATCTGCAAATATTATATGCATAAAACATGTATATACTGCATATAATATTGAATATTTTTACATGCAGTTTACACCACCCTGCATATCTAATACCATATAATATATATATAATATGTGCATATATATATTCATATATTAAATGTTTATATATATATATAATATATGAATATATATATGAATAATTATACATATATATATATTCATATATTAAACGTTTTTATATATGTATAATATATGAATATATATACGAATAATTATACATATATATATATATACTAGTTCGATGGGTGGCACGAAGTGCCACCCATCTTATTTGGGTTTGGGATATTAGGAGTGTGTTGGGTGGTACAGTTACTTTAATTTTAGTAACAGTACATCAGTTGCACAAAACAGTCTCAGTGCTTCGCTAAATGTATATTTTTTGGGGTGCAGTAAAAGGGTAAGGTCTTGCGATAGGTACAATGAATGGAGACTTTTTTTTATTGACCGCGTTTAGAATCAAGCTTTAGCATAAGAGAATTCTTTCTAATTAAAAGATTTACAAAGAAATCGATTTGATAGAAATTCGTGTAATGGAATGAAGTTTGAGAAAATTTTTAGTTTTGGTTAGTTCGTTAAAAAGAAAGAGAATGGGTAGTCATGATTAATACTTGCTTTGATTACGCTGCGTTTTAAGAGTAAAATAAACGAAGGGGTAATTGTTGATTTGTTACATCATAATGGTTATATTGTTTATGTAAGTTTAGATCAATGCTAAACTTGTTTATATAAAGAAACGCGTTGAGTTCTATGTTATGTGTTGTTCCACTTCTATATTTTTCGAAGCGATTATGCCGTGCTATGCTGATACCATTGTTAAAATCAAGGTCACTCGTAAGACCGAGAGAAAAGATATTAGTTTGGTGATGGTGTGGGCTATTGGTCTATATCCTGTGGATCGTGAGGACAGTGAAATTGAGATGGTTTTATTTGTTCCTATTAATCCTAAAGAAAGAGATCCAGAAACTCAGGCCATTTTTGAGAAGGATAGGTTTTATTCTGTTGGTGGAAAAATTGTACCTGGACATTACGGAGGTGTTAAGAGGCCAAAGGTAATAGTTGTTAATTAATTCAATTTTATGAAGTGTACTTATCTTTTTGTTTTGTAGATGACGGTTTCCGTTTCTACTGGCTTGACAATCCTTAATAGAGCTCCCAACTCAAACAAATGTCTTTTGAAGGTTTCGTTGGTTGGAATTCCTCAGGAATTGCCTCGAGTAATAGAGAATGATGAGAATGCAGTTTTAAATGTTTTAATAAGTGATTATGTTGTCCAGGATGTTGATTTTGATGTCAAAGTTGCATTTCAGCACTTAAATTCTCGGTTTTCGCATTTAAAGAGTACAGTTCGTCTGCGAGATTCGTTTGTTTTTGTCGTAGGACAATTGGAAATTATTGATAACGATTTTTACATTTATGCGAAGGATATCAATTGTATCGATATCCAATTCTTATCGAGAAGAAACTCTGATAACAGTTTAATTAGTTCACCGGAGACTATCAACGTAGCTCGGTCAAAGCTCATCGCTACTCATCGTAATGCCATCGAAAGTATGAAAGAAACTTCCAAAGTTGGAACGTCTTTACCAGCGGTTTTAGATGATTTTGTTGGTGATAACGACACCACTTCCTCGAAACGTGTGAAAATCGAACCAGTTAATGAGTCTTTAAGTGTTCCTGGTAGTGTTGAAGAAAGTAGCAAAGAGATCGAAGGAACTGAAGTGACGGCTAAAAGGGGGAGACGTAGAAAGAATGTTTATAATGATAGAAAGGGGAAAAGTTATGTGAACCGATCCTTGCGTAGTGCTTCAAAATCGCATAATCTTAATGTTGGTGACGAAAAAGAATGAATCTATTTGTATACGTTAAAGTTTTTTTTTTAAATTATTTGTTTATTATAAATAACCAATCTATAATAAAAACGGTTTCGTATTAGTTTATTTTTGTTATCATAAATAACTAAAACGATAAAACACTATCTAATGTATTAGTTTATTTTTGTTATTATAAATAACCAAAACGATAAAGCAACCGTAGGAAGTTAATAATATATTTAATTTATTTCACTAAAATACAAAAACAAAATATCTAATGACATCTGTATAATACTATAAAAAAACTGCAGTGAGTAAAGTTAATAAATGTCTGATAATAAGTATGTTTTTTAAATTATTTGTTTAAGTACAAAGGTGAAATATGTAATGACAAATATGTATATTTTTTAAATTTATTGATATAAAATAAAATAACAAATTTAAGGAATTAAATTTTTAACNATACGTTAAAGTTTTTTTTTTAAATTATTTGTTTATTATAAATAACCAATCTATAATAAAAACGGTTTCGTATTAGTTTATTTTTGTTATCATAAATAACTAAAACGATAAAACACTATCTAATGTATTAGTTTATTTTTGTTATTATAAATAACCAAAACGATAAAGCAACCGTAGGAAGTTAATAATATATTTAATTTATTTCACTAAAATACAAAAACAAAATATCTAATGACATCTGTATAATACTATAAAAAAACTGCAGTGAGTAAAGTTAATAAATGTCTGATAATAAGTATGTTTTTTAAATTATTTGTTTAAGTACAAAGGTGAAATATGTAATGACAAATATGTATATTTTTTAAATTTATTGATATAAAATAAAATAACAAATTTAAGGAATTAAATTTTTAACTAAACTTTAATTTCTTAAGGCTTCTTTATATACTACATTTCGTGTATAAACACCTTTTTTTCCATGTATATTACCGTTTTTTACTAAAACCTTTGTTGTCATGTCTGATAAGCCACACGAAAGTGCCACATAAAGTTGTCCATGCGAGAAAACGGGTTCTGGTAAGTATATGCCGACATGCGGGATCGTTTGGCCTTGCGATTTGTTGATAGTTAAAGCGAACGCAGGTCTTATAGGAAATTGCTTCCTTTTGAAAGCAAATGGCAGTTTGGTGTCTTGAGATGGCATAAGAGGTATCCTTGGTAAGAATATTCGTTTGCCTTGGTGATTTCCTGTTGCGATTTCTGCTTCTATGACGTTTTTATGAAATGTATAGCATATTAGTCTCGTACCATTACATATACCATTCATCGGATCCAGATTGCGTATACAGATAACTGGTGAGCCTTCTTTTAATGTGAGTTTATGAGGTGGGAGGCCATTGGGAGTAATCGAGTTAAGGAATTCAGGTTGATAAAGGTTATGTATGTCGTTTAGCACCGAATTATAACTGTAATAGTAGGTGGGATTACCAGGAAAGGAATTAATTACAATATCGTTGATCGCATCTGCGTGTTCGTTTTTTGTTGCTAGTATGGCGCGATCGATAATATAATTTGAATTGTTGGCATTTTGTTGTAAATTGGGATAAATCTCTCGAATGAGACGATTCAGTGATGTTTCTTTATCTTCCCAGGGGATAACCATCTGATCAGGGATGCGGATCATATCATTATTTACGGTTTGCTCAGTGCCATTCCCGATACGGAGCAGGAAGTCCCGAAAGCCAAGTGATGGACCTTGTAAACGCATGTTGATTTGTAGATGGAGCAATTTAACAATCGACCAGAGTGGAGATTTTGTTATAGAAGCATTAATTATTTCTGCCCGTGTGCCATGTTGAATTACTGGAAGTACTTGTCGAAAATCACCACCAAGTATGATAATCTTTCCTCCGAACGGAAGGTCAGCATTCACCAAGTCTCTTAAAAGTCGGTCCAACGCTTCAAGTGCATATCGGTATGTCATCGGTGCTTCGTCCCAAATAATGACTGATGCATGACCAATTAGACAGGCTAATTCTGATTGTTTGCTGACATTACACGTTGAAATAGCATCTAGAGAAATCGGGATTTTGAAACGGGAGTGAGCTGTACGTCCACCAGGCATTATCAACGCGGCTATACCCGAAGAAGCTGTAGTGAGAGCAATAGAACCCTGGGATCTAATGGAAGCAAGTAGGCAACGGTACAGATATGTCTTGCCAGTTCCACCAGGACCGTCGATAAAGAAAAAACCGGGTCGATTTTCTTTTACACGTTGTAAAATTTTATCAAATATGAATTTTTGATCATTGTTTAGTTTTTGGTTACCGCTTAAGTCTTCGGGAGGAATAGGGGTCTTAAGTTCTTCGAGAATTAGGTTGGATAAATAATTATGGTCGANAAGTTGAAGAAAATGAAATTCAAGAAAATTAATCTTTGAGGAAATTTATTGTATAGCTTTGATATTTTTTCTAAATTATTTATTTATTCATTTTATTATATTTTATATCTTTTTTGTTTCATTTGATCACTGGAATCATAGAGTATAGCTTTTATTTAAATTAAAACAGACCAGTATGTAATCATTTAAAACAAATTAAAATACTATTGTTTTGATATTTTAAAAATCAAAATATTTGTAATTATTTATTACTTGTGCTTATAAATTGCACAAAAATAAATTGAAAATTGATGAGTTAATTTTTTTTTTGACTTTTCTAATTGATATATAAATGGACAATACATCAAAAACAATAATATTTTTATTGCTATCAATAAAAAAATAAAAAATATAATAAATGTATAATTGCTTTTTAAAACAAAAACTAGCCATTTATTTTTTTTTAAATATCTACCACATAAATAAGATTGGGATTGACAATGTTAATTAGTGTTACATTTGTTATATATTAATATATTTTTTGAATTCTTGTCACATAAAAATTATTATTAATAAATTTTTTAAGTATTATTTAATATTTAGTTGGGTTTCCTTTATTTTTTATTACTGTATTTACTCTTCTTGACATACTTTTTACTAATCTAATAAGTTGATTTTTATCAATTTTATTCCTAATATTTCAAAAAATTCTTTCTTATTTTTTGGAATAGGTCTGTGTTTTTTAACCTTTCTTTCCAATATATTCCACAAATTTTCAATCAGATTAAGGTCAGGACTTTGTGCAGGCCATGGAAGATTGTCATCTTGAAAAAATATGATTTTCTACTCTTAAATTATTTAAAAATGTAATCAAATATTCTTTAAGTAATTCTATATATCCATCAGAATTAAGTGTTTCTTCAATTAACACCAAAGGACCTATTTTATTATTACAAAAACATTCCCAAACCATAACATCTTCTGAATTTTTAACAGTTGATTTTAAAACATCAACTTTGTATTTTTCATCTTTTTTAAGTGAAACCCAATTTTGTAAATCATTATTAAAAATTTCAAATCTGGATCATTACTCCAAATAATTGAATTCCATTCTGTAATTCAATTTTTTCGCATTCTACACTATTCATATCTTTTTTTTTAATTTATTTCAGAAATAAAAGATTTTTTCTTGGCAACATGTCCCCTATAACCTTCTTGATGAAGAGTTCTTTGTATTGTTTTAGAAGAAACTGGTTTATTTATTATTTCATTAAAATCTTCAGTAATTTCTTCTAAAGTTTTGTTTCTATTGTTTTTTGTTATTTTTATTAAATGCCTATTGTCACATTCTGATAGAATTTTAGGTTTACCAGAACATAATATTGTAGAAGTCAGACCTTGTTCATTATATTTTTTTATAATATCTCCTACAGTTAACTTGGGATGCTTTNTTTATTTAAATTAAAACAGACCAGTATGTAATCATTTAAAACAAATTAAAATACTATTGTTTTGATATTTTAAAAATCAAAATATTTGTAATTATTTATTACTTGTGCTTATAAATTGCACAAAAATAAATTGAAAATTGATGAGTTAATTTTTTTTTTGACTTTTCTAATTGATATATAAATGGACAATACATCAAAAACAATAATATTTTTATTGCTATCAATAAAAAAATAAAAAATATAATAAATGTATAATTGCTTTTTAAAACAAAAACTAGCCATTTATTTTTTTTTAAATATCTACCACATAAATAAGATTGGGATTGACAATGTTAATTAGTGTTACATTTGTTATATATTAATATATTTTTTGAATTCTTGTCACATAAAAATTATTATTAATAAATTTTTTAAGTATTATTTAATATTTAGTTGGGTTTCCTTTATTTTTTATTACTGTATTTACTCTTCTTGACATACTTTTTACTAATCTAATAAGTTGATTTTTATCAATTTTATTCCTAATATTTCAAAAAATTCTTTCTTATTTTTTGGAATAGGTCTGTGTTTTTTAACCTTTCTTTCCAATATATTCCACAAATTTTCAATCAGATTAAGGTCAGGACTTTGTGCAGGCCATGGAAGATTGTCATCTTGAAAAAATATGATTTTCTACTCTTAAATTATTTAAAAATGTAATCAAATATTCTTTAAGTAATTCTATATATCCATCAGAATTAAGTGTTTCTTCAATTAACACCAAAGGACCTATTTTATTATTACAAAAACATTCCCAAACCATAACATCTTCTGAATTTTTAACAGTTGATTTTAAAACATCAACTTTGTATTTTTCATCTTTTTTAAGTGAAACCCAATTTTGTAAATCATTATTAAAAATTTCAAATCTGGATCATTACTCCAAATAATTGAATTCCATTCTGTAATTCAATTTTTTCGCATTCTACACTATTCATATCTTTTTTTTTAATTTATTTCAGAAATAAAAGATTTTTTCTTGGCAACATGTCCCCTATAACCTTCTTGATGAAGAGTTCTTTGTATTGTTTTAGAAGAAACTGGTTTATTTATTATTTCATTAAAATCTTCAGTAATTTCTTCTAAAGTTTTGTTTCTATTGTTTTTTGTTATTTTTATTAAATGCCTATTGTCACATTCTGATAGAATTTTAGGTTTACCAGAACATAATATTGTAGAAGTCAGACCTTGTTCATTATATTTTTTTATAATATCTCCTACAGTTAACTTGGGATGCTTTAATATTTCAATAATTTGCTTTTGTGTATGTTTTTTTCCTTTATATAAATCAATTATTTCTCCACTGTTGTATCAGGAAAAAATCTGCAAATATTATATGCATAAAACATGTATATACTGCATATAATATTGAATATTTTTACATGCAGTTTACACCACCCTGCATATCTAATACCATATAATATATATATAATATGTGCATATATATATTCATATATTAAATGTTTATATATATATATAATATATGAATATATATATGAATAATTATACATATATATATATTCATATATTAAACGTTTTTATATATGTATAATATATGAATATATATACGAATAATTATACATATATATATATATACTAGTTCGATGGGTGGCACGAAGTGCCACCCATCTTATTTGGGTTTGGGATATTAGGAGTGTGTTGGGTGGTACAGTTACTTTAATTTTAGTAACAGTACATCAGTTGCACAAAACAGTCTCAGTGCTTCGCTAAATGTATATTTTTTGGGGTGCAGTAAAAGGGTAAGGTCTTGCGATAGGTACAATGAATGGAGACTTTTTTTTATTGACCGCGTTTAGAATCAAGCTTTAGCATAAGAGAATTCTTTCTAATTAAAAGATTTACAAAGAAATCGATTTGATAGAAATTCGTGTAATGGAATGAAGTTTGAGAAAATTTTTAGTTTTGGTTAGTTCGTTAAAAAGAAAGAGAATGGGTAGTCATGATTAATACTTGCTTTGATTACGCTGCGTTTTAAGAGTAAAATAAACGAAGGGGTAATTGTTGATTTGTTACATCATAATGGTTATATTGTTTATGTAAGTTTAGATCAATGCTAAACTTGTTTATATAAAGAAACGCGTTGAGTTCTATGTTATGTGTTGTTCCACTTCTATATTTTTCGAAGCGATTATGCCGTGCTATGCTGATACCATTGTTAAAATCAAGGTCACTCGTAAGACCGAGAGAAAAGATATTAGTTTGGTGATGGTGTGGGCTATTGGTCTATATCCTGTGGATCGTGAGGACAGTGAAATTGAGATGGTTTTATTTGTTCCTATTAATCCTAAAGAAAGAGATCCAGAAACTCAGGCCATTTTTGAGAAGGATAGGTTTTATTCTGTTGGTGGAAAAATTGTACCTGGACATTACGGAGGTGTTAAGAGGCCAAAGGTAATAGTTGTTAATTAATTCAATTTTATGAAGTGTACTTATCTTTTTGTTTTGTAGATGACGGTTTCCGTTTCTACTGGCTTGACAATCCTTAATAGAGCTCCCAACTCAAACAAATGTCCTTTGAAGGTTTCGTTGGTTGGAATTCCTCAGGAATTGCCTCGAGTAATAGAGAATGATGAGAATGCAGTTTTAAATGTTTTAATAAGTGATTATGTTGTCCAGGATGTTGATTTTGATGTCAAAGTTGCATTTCAGCACTTAAATTCTCGGTTTTCGCATTTAAAGAGTACAGTTCGTCCGCGAGATTCGTTTGTTTTTGTCGTAG
>PQFF01000462.1:363348-374606 GCA_003547095.1 Diversispora epigaea | reverse complement strand
AATCAAGAATTTCAAAAAAGTTGTTTATTAATTTTTAATCGGAGGTGGAATCAATTTGATTTTAAATTATATCTTCTTTCTTATTTCTTTCACCCTAAATTTCGTTGTAAGTATAATATTTAATATTTCTAATATTTTTATTAATAATTATTATAGTATAATTATATATTATTATATTATATTATATAGTACTTGGAATTAAAGAACATTATCAACGACCTATTTATGAAAGTGCATTGGAAATTTGGAAAAAAATGGGAGGAGATAGACATTCAAGTGAGATTTTAATTGCACAAATGCAATCTTATTCAAAATTTGAAAGACCTTGGGATATAAAATATATTGAAGGTACACATACATTAAAAACTTGGTGGACTTGTGCAATTACAAAAGATAATTTTATTCAAGCAGTGGCATTAAAAATTACTTCATTAACACCTCATAATGTAAGTTGTGAAAGAATTTTTTCAATTTTGGGGTGGTTTTGCAATAAACGAAGAACAAAGTAAGTTAATTACAAATTATTTTTTATTTTAAATTAAATTAAACAAAAACTCTATATCACACCAGTGGTGTTGAGCACCATACCATACATCATGCAACAGGGGTTAGGGTTAGGGTTTTTCATGGGTAGTGTATTTATCACCGTATGTCACACCCTTCGAATATCAATTTTTATTAGATATTCTAGGGACTTAGAATTTTTTTACACGCAGAAACCATATTTGTCACAACGCTAATATTTGTCACATAGACTTTCACGTGAATAGTTTCCAATCATCTTGTTATCATGTGCCTATTTATTTAATCATGTGTTTTATTTTTATTGGTTGAAAAATCACTGGTGTTGAACACCACTGGTGTGATTTAGCAATGTCGAAATTAAATATATTATTTATTATTTTTTATTATTATTTTATATAGATTAAATATTAATCGGTTAGAAATTATGTCCAAGTTACATTCATATTATGTAACTAATGCTCAAACTGAATTAAAACATATGCACCATGAGGAAATTAGTGAAAATCAAATTGATAATATTATTCATAGTATACAATATAATGAAAATGAAGAATTAGATGAAATTGAAGAATTTGAAGATGAAGAAATAAATGAAACAAATGAAACAAATGAATCAAATGACTCAATTAATAATGATTTAATTAATTTTAATGATTATTTCAATTTTTCAAGTGAACAATTTTGTAAAGCAATGGAAATGAATGTATCAGTTGTTATAGAACAAGAACCAGAAATTTTACATGGAGATTTAAATTTTGATAATAATGAATTATTAAATAATATTTTAAATTGATNATATATATCTATTTTTTATATATGTTTTATTTTTTATTTTATATATATACATATATTTTATAATATATTTTAAATTTTAAATAAAAATAATATTAAAATTAATTATTTTTTTAATATTTTAATAATATGTTTAATTATTTATTTACTGATAAAACAAAATAACTTTTATATAGAGAAATTCAATTTGAATAAAATTATTATTAAAATGTTCATCTCAATAAATCTCAATAAGGAGAATCTAATGAGCAGATTACAAAAACTAGATCACAGATTATTGAAATTTCTTTATATAATATGATCTTATTGATAAAATAGATATTTTAATTAATAACTTAGTGTAGAGAAGTCCAATCTAGATGAAACAGCTATTAAAATGTTCACCTCGATAAGAAGAATCTAATGAGCTATAGAGTGCAAAAATATAATTATAGGTTGTTGAAATTTCTCCAAATAACATGAAAAATTATACTTTTTGATAAAATAGATATTTTAATTAATAACTTGGTGTAGAGAAGTCCAATCTGGATGAAACAACTACTGAAATGTTCGCCTCGATGAGGGGAATCTAATGAGCTATAGATTATTAAATTCAAATTACAGGTTAGCAAAATCTTTCCATATAACATGAAAAAATTATAAGAAGATTTTATTTATTGATAAAATAGATATTTTAATTAATAACTTAGTGTAGAGAAGTCCAATCTGGATGAAACAACTACTGAAATGTTCGCCTCGATGAGGGGAATCTAATGAGCTATAGATTATTAAATTCAAATTACAGGTTAGCAAAATCTTTCCATATAACATGAAAAAATTATAAGAAGATTTTATTTATTGATAAAATAGATATTTTAATTAATAACTTAGTGTAGAGAAGTCCAATCTGGATGAAACAACTACTGAAATGTTCGCCTCGATGAGGGGAATCTAATGAGCTATAGATTATTAAATTCAAATTACAGGTTAGCAAAATCTTTCCATATAACATGAAAAAATTATAAGAAGATTTTATTTATTGATAAAATAGATATTTTAATTAATAACTTAGTGTAGAGAAGTCCAATCTGGATGAAACAACTACTGAAATGTTCGCCTCGATGAGGGGAATCTAATGAGCTATAGATTATTAAATTCAAATTACAGGTTAGCAAAATCTTTCCATATAACATGAAAAAATTATAAGAAGATTTTATTTATTGATAAAATAGATATTTTAATTAATAACTTAGTGTAGAGAAGTCCAATCTGGATGAAACAACTACTGAAATGTTCGCCTCGATGAGGGGAATCTAATGAGCTATAGATTATTAAATTCAAATTACAGGTTAGCAAAATCTTTCCATATAACATGAAAAAATTATAAGAAGATTTTATTTATTGATAAAATAGATATTTTAATTAATAACTTAGTGTAGAGAAGTCCAATCTGGATGAAACAACTACTGAAATGTTCGCCTCGATGAGGGGAATCTAATGAGCTATAGATTATTAAATTCAAATTACAGGTTAGCAAAATCTTTCCATATAACATGAAAAAATTATAAGAAGATTTTATTTATTGATAAAATAGATATTTTAATTAATAACTTAGTGTAGAGAAGTCCAATCTGGATGAAACAACTACTGAAATGTTCGCCTCGATGAGGGGAATCTAATGAGCTATAGATTATTAAATTCAAATTACAGGTTAGCAAAATCTTTCCATATAACATGAAAAAATTATAAGAAGATTTTATTTATTGATAAAATAGATATTTTAATTAATAACTTAGTGTAGAGAAGTCCAATCTGGATGAAACAACTACTGAAATGTTCGCCTCGATGAGGGGAATCTAATGAGCTATAGATTATTAAATTCAAATTACAGGTTAGCAAAATCTTTCCATATAACATGAAAAAATTATAAGAAGATTTTATTTATTGATAAAATAGATATTTTAATTAATAACTTAGTGTAGAGAAGTCCAATCTGGATGAAACAACTACTGAAATGTTCGCCTCGATGAGGGGAATCTAATGAGCTATAGATTATTAAATTCAAATTACAGGTTAGCAAAATCTTTCCATATAACATGAAAAAATTATAAGAAGATTTTATTTATTGATAAAATAGATATTTTAATTAATAACTTGGTGTAGAGAAGTCCAATCTGGATGAAACAACTACTGAAATGTTCGCCTCGATGAGGGGAATCTAATGAGCTATAGATTATTAAATTCAAATTACAGGTTAGCAAAATCTTTCCATATAACATGAAAAAATTATAAGAAGATTTTATTTATTGATAAAATAGATATTTTAATTAATAACTTGGTGTAGAGAAGTCCAATCTGGATGAAACAACTATTAAAATGTTCACCTTGATGAGAGGATTATAAATTAATTCTTATTTTGATTTTGACTTTTATTTTAATTTTGACTCCCATTTTAATTTTGACTTTTATTTTTAATTTCGACCCCATTTTAATTTCGACTTTTATTTTTAATTTCGACTCCCATTTTTATTTTGGGATATCAGGATTTTGAAAAGATATTTCGGGGTCAATTTCGGGGTATTTTTATTTCAGGTTTCGGGCCCCAAAATAATTTAGCGTGCAAGTATAATTTGAATAAGGAAAGCAAGTCAGTTACGAGTTTGAAATTATATGCTACAGTATATATGGATGTCATAGTTTGGATCGCGAATAACAGAAATAATTTACAGAAAATGCTTAAAATAGCAGAGGAATTTTGCGAGATTGTGGACATTTCGATTAATGCAGAAAAATCTCAAGTGTTACATATATGCCCAAAGAAAGGTGATGAAATAATATCAATTCAAGTTAAAGATCAGCAGGTTATTCCGGTTAAAAAATCGACACCTATCAGATATTTGAGAGTTTGGCTAACACAGTCAGGTTTGAAAAGTTTCCAAAAAAATCTTATTATCGAGAAAGTTAAAAATGTTTGTCGAATTTTGAAATGGCAACAAGCTACTGATAAATTAATCAGATATATTCTTAATCATGTGCCATTTCCACAAATTGAATATCTGGTCAAGGAATGGTATTATTAGAAAGTATATGCAACACAGTAAATTCCACCATTTTAAAGTTTTTCAAGAATAAAGTAGGTTTTGCAAGATCAGCTATGAATAGTATATTTTTCATATCAGGGGGATATAGATTATTTAATATTCAAAATCGCCAAATACTGATGCACGGGGTAAACTGGTTAAAAAAAGTTAACGTAGATAATGATGTAAGCCTCTCAACGCAAATCCACTTGCAACAATACCAGAATGCGACATGGCATCACGAGTCAGTGCTAAACAGTTTAACAGTAATTAATATTAAAATGGGCCATAACCTCACAGGAGATATTCTGAGAATGTTAAAGATAATCGATTTTAAATTTCACATTTGTACGACATTACCAGGATCGTTAACTTTTCCAAGTAGGGGTTTTATTCCGATTACTGAATGTAAAGATGCTAAATGGTTTAATAAACATTGTCAAAGCTTGAAAAATAGGAGAATTATGTTTTTTGATCAACTTTTTAATATAGATTTTAGTACTTTTTTACATTGGCCACATGTATTAACTTTCATAAAAGAAGTTATGAGGAGAGCAATCCCGGGTTGGTATAAGCATCAGGAAATTTTTTATGTCGGAGGTTATTGTAATAATTTCGTTTTCAAAGGTTATTGAAGGTTATCGGACCAATAACCTTCGCAAATATTACATTTATTATGATAAAGTGAAGGTTATTGAAGGTTATTGATATCAATAACCTCTGGAGTATTACGTTTTATTAATAAAAATGAAGGTTTTCAGTACCAATAACCTTCGTAAATATTACGTTTATGTTGGAGGTATTCAAAGGTTATCGGAGTGAAGGACTTCGAAGGCTTACGTTTAAAAAAATTTACTGATGAATGATCTCGAAGCTTTATACAATACACCTATTATTCAAAATAAAATAATGGGAATGAAAGAATTTCATAATTTTATAAATTCATTTATTGATATGTGTTCTCCATTCAAGACGAAGGACGAAGTATGGTATTCACAAAGAAATAAAGNGAGATATTCTGAGAATGTTAAAGATAATCGATTTTAAATTTCACATTTGTACGACATTACCAGGATCGTTAACTTTTCCAAGTAGGGGTTTTATTCCGATTACTGAATGTAAAGATGCTAAATGGTTTAATAAACATTGTCAAAGCTTGAAAAATAGGAGAATTATGTTTTTTGATCAACTTTTTAATATAGATTTTAGTACTTTTTTACATTGGCCACATGTATTAACTTTCATAAAAGAAGTTATGAGGAGAGCAATCCCGGGTTGGTATAAGCATCAGGAAATTTTTTATGTCGGAGGTTATTGTAATAATTTCGTTTTCAAAGGTTATTGAAGGTTATCGGACCAATAACCTTCGCAAATATTACATTTATTATGATAAAGTGAAGGTTATTGAAGGTTATTGATATCAATAACCTCTGGAGTATTACGTTTTATTAATAAAAATGAAGGTTTTCAGTACCAATAACCTTCGTAAATATTACGTTTATGTTGGAGGTATTCAAAGGTTATCGGAGTGAAGGACTTCGAAGGCTTACGTTTAAAAAAATTTACTGATGAATGATCTCGAAGCTTTATACAATACACCTATTATTCAAAATAAAATAATGGGAATGAAAGAATTTCATAATTTTATAAATTCATTTATTGATATGTGTTCTCCATTCAAGACGAAGGACGAAGTATGGTATTCACAAAGAAATAAAGGACAATATAACATTGGGAAACTCACTAGAGAAAAGTCGTTAGAAGATGCATTAGTAGACGATTATATCACGCAGCATTTTGTACAAGTTAGTAAGGGGCTTGAGCCTACTTCAATTGTTAGACCTTGTAAAAAATGTTCGATTAACATTAATACTAAGGGGAATAATCCTAGATGCCTAATTGCTATAAACAAAAGTGAAGTGATACAAATTCCTGTTAAAAAGAATAAAAAATCAACATCAAATACTAGACATAATCAAATGGAAAAACGAATTGTTATGCCAGCTAAAGATATCAGAAATTGTCAATGAGGAAAGAAATGAAAATATACTATATAATAACTTCAGAACAGAAGAGGACATGGAGTTTAAGGGTATAATGTTTATAGATGCAAAACAGAAATTCTTAGAAAGCAAATTTATATTGGAAAAGGTGACAGTAGACAAACTGGTCAAGATAACAAATCAACTCAGACACCTTAATAATGTAACAGTATATACAGACAGCTCATGTAAAGAATTCGATGGACAGTATGGAATGGGTTTAGGTTGGATTATTCCTGAGTCAATCAATCTAATTGAAAACGATATCAGGTTCAAATGTTATGCTGATCATTTTCCATCAGCCACGAAGGCAGAACTATTGGTGATCATTACAGCATTGGCAGTTGTCCCTGTAGGAAGTATAGTTAACGTTTATACAGACAGTCAAAATGCAATTAACATAGTAGAAGAAGTTATATCTAATAAAGACAGAGATATACAATAGAACAAGGATAAAAATATTATATCTCGTAATTTAATATTACATATGGTTAAAGATTTAAACCTGACAGTATAATGTCACAAAGTTAAAGCACATTCAAATGATACATATAATGAAGAAGCTGATTCACTGGTCAGAATAACGTGGAACGAAATTTTTTCTGGGGAAAGAATCTGAATTAATCAACAAACCTTCAATACACCTATAATAATTCTGTTATAGAGGGGTTTAGCTTTGGATGTTTCTATGAAAGACACACTTCAATCAATAAATGAATGTACATGGACACAAAAATGGTTGAAAAATTCATTGGAAATTTACAGCAAAAACAGTATATCCTTCTAAAATAACAACTTTCAAATCTGATTTTGGGGAATCAAAGTTCAGACAATTCTCATTAAAATTGTTTAATGACGAATTGCCAACTATGAACAACTTACATAAAAGAAAACCATGGATCTATTAATCAAATAAATGTCCATTTTGCAACACAGAAACAGAAGACAATATTCACGTATTTACGTGTCAAAGCTTCACGAATGAGAATTTATTTATAGACTTAAAAGAAAAATTTATTAGGATAATGTATTTTGAAGCCAATAAAGTCAAGCTGACATTGGTGTTAGCATCAACTAGGGAGAAATTACAAATGATCACTGATAACTAGGAAAATCAAAAAGCCACTGCAATGGAATATTCGTGGGTTACCCTTCCAGATATTATAATTATACTTGCACGCAAAATTATTTTGGGGCCCCGAAATTGGTATTTTGGGAAAAAAGTCGAAATAGTTTTTCATAGAAGACAAAATTATTTTACATAAAACCCCGAAATTTTTTGACTACCCAGATTTATTCTTTGATTGAAAATACACATAACTGGGTACTTTTTTTACTTCCATATATAGAATAGATTCTGCATAAATCTCAAAAAGTCGAAATATCTCAAAAATCCAAAATCAATTTTGGGAACATGTATAATTATAATAGGTTTGGTGTCAAATTCCTTTGTATTAGCATATAAGGAATTGACGGGTAATTCAGTATTAGGAGCCAAAGTTGTGACTAAGAGCATTTATGCTTTCAAAAAACATCTATTTGATATATGGAAACGAAGATGTGAAAGATTAATTTTATGGGAAAAATCTAAAAACATTATGACAAATGATAAGAGGTCAAATGAATCAAAGTTCATAAATAATAATTCGTTGGCAGTAATAAAACAAGAAGTAGCCTTTGATGATATAACAGGTACACCCTTGCATGATTCAAGTGCTACGGGTACACCAGTTAGCAGACAACGGTATTCGTATAGTATAAATGAAGCATCGCTAAATGCTCGCAAGTGGATTGAAAAAATTTTTATAAATGGTATAGTATTAATTCTAAGGGGATTTCACGTAATTTTTATTTTGACTAACATAGTTTTGACTGGTTAGTTACTCTGGTTCAAGGAGCAACGATGAGCCGTGCCATAAATTAGAATTTATTCTTAGTTTTAGTAAGCTTCTATATGTATTCTTTTGTTTAATTGTTTGTATTACGTATCAATTTTCAAATAAATAACCGTATTGGAGCGAGACTCCGTTGGTTAAAAAAAAAAAAAAAAACTAAAAATATGTTTAATTAATAATGAATATTTGTATCATTGTTATCAAGAATAAGAAGGACGTTCTTTATATGTTATATCAAATACAAAGGCCNTATAATTATAATAGGTTTGGTGTCAAATTCCTTTGTATTAGCATATAAGGAATTGACGGGTAATTCAGTATTAGGAGCCAAAGTTGTGACTAAGAGCATTTATGCTTTCAAAAAACATCTATTTGATATATGGAAACGAAGATGTGAAAGATTAATTTTATGGGAAAAATCTAAAAACATTATGACAAATGATAAGAGGTCAAATGAATCAAAGTTCATAAATAATAATTCGTTGGCAGTAATAAAACAAGAAGTAGCCTTTGATGATATAACAGGTACACCCTTGCATGATTCAAGTGCTACGGGTACACCAGTTAGCAGACAACGGTATTCGTATAGTATAAATGAAGCATCGCTAAATGCTCGCAAGTGGATTGAAAAAATTTTTATAAATGGTATAGTATTAATTCTAAGGGGATTTCACGTAATTTTTATTTTGACTAACATAGTTTTGACTGGTTAGTTACTCTGGTTCAAGGAGCAACGATGAGCCGTGCCATAAATTAGAATTTATTCTTAGTTTTAGTAAGCTTCTATATGTATTCTTTTGTTTAATTGTTTGTATTACGTATCAATTTTCAAATAAATAACCGTATTGGAGCGAGACTCCGTTGGTTAAAAAAAAAAAAAAAAACTAAAAATATGTTTAATTAATAATGAATATTTGTATCATTGTTATCAAGAATAAGAAGGACGTTCTTTATATGTTATATCAAATACAAAGGCCACAGAGTGCTTCCTGTTCTTTACTACTATATGTTTAATTCACCATAAAAGACCCACTTTGATTTAACCCCATATACATGTCAGACAGTCTTCACGAATGGAGGGTACTTGTGTGGCAGTATAAATTTCAAACATATAAATAACTCAACAAATATTCAGTGAAAGGATATAACTCACCTGTTATTTCACATTTAATATTTGCATCTGTTAACAATTTTTTTATTTTTATTTCAAAATTTTTACCTTTTTGTACGGGAAAATTTTCTTCTTGTTGAAATTTAGTCATTTTGTTGAGTTTAGAAAAAAATAATAAAAACAATTATAATAAATGATACTTATCTTAAATCGCGAAGATACAAAATAGGTAATAAGACATAAGAAACAATATTTAGATTGTAGTGTAACAATTAAAAGGTCAATTAAATTCTATTCTTTGGTCAAAATCAATAAATTAAAAAAAAATTGTAGTATAACAGATTAAATGTAACAATATATAAAATATATTAATAAATTTGCGTTATATAACGCTATATATTATTATAATAACTATTATTTATTATCTATTTATAAAATTTTTTATGGGTATTGCTAAAGCTCACCGGTGGTGAACCTCACCGGCGGTGATTTTCACCAAAATTTTTTCCTTTTTTGTGTAGCATTGTTGGCGGAAAAAATGTTTTCCTTTTTTAGCAATTAATAAATTTTTAATCGAGTTAATGTATACCAAATAGTTCTTTTTCGCGTGGATGTTTTTGGTGGTGCTTCTCACTGTTGTTTGGCTTTATTAACTTCATAATAACCACATTTAATACATTCATAACCTTTCCTCTGCATAGATTGTCGGCTATATCGGTCATCATCTTTACATTTTTTTACGAACTTGGAAAATTAGAACACAAGAAAATAGAGGGAGAAATCGAGAGGACGAGTTGTGATGCTGCAAGGTTGATCCCATATGCCGGCGTTATAAAGAGGAAGAATTTCCCAAGGAACATAAGTTAGATGTCAGCAACTAACCAAAAAAATTAAATTATTAAAATTAACCGACCTGAAGAAAGCCAAATATTAGACGATTATGGCAGTTACGAGTTTTAGAAGATTGTGCTTCGACATGGGGCAATCAAAATCGTTGAGAAAATATTATTGCTGAAAAAGGCCAAAGGGCAAAAGCATTTAATTAGTTGCGATTTAAAAAACTAAAAATCCTGAAAACTATTTTTAGCGAATTACCAGGCAAAAACAATTATCATTATCAGTCATGGTGAAGTATCAGTAAAATTGAGCGGGTCAAGATTTTAGAGATCTTTATTAATTCAAAATTTTAATGTAAATGTTACAAGTGTTATTTAGCATTTATCTTTTTTTTTCCTTTTTTTTAGTTCACAACTACGAGCGTTATGTCCAACGCCTTTACAGTAACTGCATATATACTTAGTTTGAATAGTGAACCCATCTTGCTTATTATTTTGCCTGTATTATTCAAGAAAGATTAGTTCCATTTCAATAAAGAAAAATTTTTGTTTAAATAAATTTCTACTCACTTATGCTGATTCTTTGTAACATCTTCCAATGCATTCTTTAAACGTTTCTTTGGAGCACCTTTTGTACGTGTTTGATAAGGATTGCTAATGCTTGGCAAATTCTCTTTGTTAGACGTACATTCTGGTTGGCGTTCTCTTTTTTTTTCACTTATCCAGTTTCTTAAAATCGTATTTAATTCATCTTCGTAACCCATTTCAAGAGCTAATCCAATTGCTTGTTTTGCATAGCCAAAACCAAGGTTATATTTAGCTTTATGGGAAAGATTTGCTCGGACGGTTTCTGAGAACAACTGTGTATTACGAAATTCATTTAATATATCGAAGTTTGTTCTAATTTGGTGTTCATATATGGATTTGTCATCTGTTTCACTTTCTTTACTGCGAATTGTGATTGCAAATTCTTTTTGAGGATTGAAAGTTACATCGTT
>PQFF01000462.1:346421-361515 GCA_003547095.1 Diversispora epigaea | reverse complement strand
ACAGCTGTTGCAACCATTCGAGAACGTGCATGATTATCAACAACTATAGTAATGGATAAATACATCCGATATTTGTTTGTCTGTGATGTATTATCATTTATTGCGACATCATGAAATTTTTGCCACAATTCAATTTGTGACGGTCTCATCCAAAAAAGACCGGTTAAATGATTGTCCTCACCTTCCAATTTTGCTTCAACGAACCAGCCATGCTCTTCACGTTGAAGTTTCATTAATTTTTCATATGTCTCAGTGGCATCAGTTTTCGTTATTTTTTGACCACGCCGAAAGAGACAAATTGCATTATATATATTCTTAGGATGAATTCTTGCATCAGGAAAAAGTTTTTGCAGTGCACAAATAATTGGTCCTGCTCCGCAACCAACATTAACCAGAAATTCGATTTCTTCAAGCATTTCTGAAGTAAGACGACGGTTTGATGCTATATTTCGATTTTCAAGATTTTCAAGTAATGGATGATTGTGTTCTTTGCACATGGAAGTAACATGTATAATACCACCAGCGAGACCAAGATTAACTTTCCATGGGCAGTTCATTTTTACACTTTCACGCTCACGAGTATCTTCTACATCGGCTTTTTTTTTAGCACAATACTGGCGTGAATTTTTGCACTCGAATGTACGACGTACAATTTCACCACGCTTGTTTTTTTCAAGTCGACGCTTTACAACCTCAAAACCAACTTCAGTTGCATGTTTTTCGACATGTTTCTCAGCTGAGTTCCAATCTTCAAACTCATTTCNTGATTATTTATTAGGAAAAAAACAAACGCGTGTGGGAGTTCTTGATTTAGATAATTCATAGATATTTCCCAAAAGGTCTGTATCACAACCGTGATATTTGCATATATAACATAAAAGGCAAATTATATAACCGGTGATGATCACCGGTGGTGACAATCACCGGTAGTGACAATCACCGCCGGTGATCTTTGGACAATCCCATTTTTTATTATCTATTTATATTTAAAATAAAAATTTATTTACTAAAAATTCGTTATCTATATTAAAACGTGGAATAATATGTATTATAACATTTAACATATCGTCAAAACTAATTTGACCTTGATTTAACTCTTAAAATTTCAATTTTTAATTGCGTCAATCTCTAATAATAAAAAATCAAAATTTGTCTTGACTCAACTCTAATTTTTCTCAATTTTAATTGTGTCTGACTCAATTCAATAGTTTTGACGACATATATAATATGTACGATATGTGTACGATATATACACGATATAACATATCGGGTACCTGATAGGTATACGATATGATATATCGGGTACCTAATAGGGACTATCGGTGATATATCAGGAACCTATCAGATACTCAAAATTAGATACCAGTTGAGTACCCGATAGGTATATGATAGGTGTCTGATTTTTAATATTTCGACCTGTGATATCTCTTCGATAAAAAATATACAAAATTTTAAAACAAAATACGTACTTTGATAGTACTTACTAAAAGCTATTAAAATATATATTCTTTTTTACATTTAAAGTTTGTATAAGGAAGTATTAACATTTTAAAAATTACTTAAATAATTTGATGTCTTTAGACTTTCTGCACTATAGTAATTTGTGTATTTTGGCATCCCAAATTTCAAATGATTTGGGATTTGGACAACACGTATAGGTAGAATCATCAGTAGTAACAGCACCAAGATTCAAAATAATTAAATCAGCAACAATATCATCAGCAGCAATATCATTAGCAACAACAGTAGAAACAACAACATCAAGGCTTACAAGCAAAAGGAGAAGAACTGAAGTAAGAAGTGTAGGACAGTATTCTGACAGTAATATTCGAAAAGATGTCAAATAAAATATTTTAAAACAAGTTCTTATTATTTTATTTATTTTAGATGATACTCCAATAACTCATAAGCAAATATTTTATATTATAAAATATTTAGATAAAATTAACAATAGACAAATAAAAATAAAAAAAGATATATCGAATATCTAATATCAGGAAATTTTTTATAATGAAAACCTTTGAAGTTTAATATTAACCATTGATTATCACTACATTATCCTTTGGAAGTTTTCGGTAACCTTCAAAGATTATCAATTTTGATATTTTTATATGGCGAAATCTTGTGAATATTATTGTTTTTGTAGTTATCTTGTATCAGAGATTTTTGATAATCTCTACTTATATTAGATATTTATAATATATTATTTCATTAAACTTTGATGATTATTACTTATATTTAATTTTCGTAAATCTCAGCACATTTATTTTTGTTATATTCTGTATACATTTATAATGCAACAATTTTAATCAACATTGCATTGTTAACAATATCTTTCAAAGTTTATCGCAGCAATTTTAATCAATATTACACTATTAGCAATATCCTTTGAAGTTTATCATATTAATTTTAATTGACATTGCCTAATACATCAACATAAAAATTTGATTCTAATTAAACACATGACTTTCACATGATTTTCACAAGATGTGTTCTTAAATTTTATTTCTATATTAAGAAATTTTAGCTTTAGCTAACTAAGTCAATTTTAAAATATAAGCTTAGCCATCTAATTTTTTTTAGACCAGCTTAGAATATTAACTGTAAACATCATAGAACTTCATAATGTTGCTAACATTTTTGCAAAAAAATTAGAAACTTATTTATTAATAATAGTAAACAATGAAGTTGAAAGATTTTATTCCAATGACAAACCAGTTGACGAAAAATATAAAATAAAACATGAAAAGTGCAGAAAAAATTTTTATTTGAACAATATCATCAGTAAATTTTTTTAAACGTAAGCCTTCGAAGTCCTTCATTCCAATAATCTTCGAATACCTCCAACATAAACGTAATATTTACGAAGGTTATTGGTATTGAAAACCTTCATTTTTATTAATAAAATGTAATACTCCGAAGGTTATTGATATCGATAACCTTCAATAACCTTCACTTTATCATAATAAACGTAATATTTGCGAAGGTTATTGGTCCGATAACCTTCAATAACCTCTGAAAACGAAATTATTACAATAACCTCTGACATAAAAAATTTCCTGATGATGAAGAAATGGCAGATAAAAAAATAATCTCAGAAATCTTGAGCAAACAATTAAAATATAGAATTATTAAATTAACTTATTACAATAAATATATTGATACTACAATACAATAAATAAAATAAAACTTTCAACTACAACTTGACAAATAGACAAATTTACTTCATCGAAAAATTTTTTTAAAGAAAAAAATATTTTGAAACCAATTATTACACTAAAGGTGAACACCTGTGAAATAAATATCAATAAAATTTAATAAACCTTGATTTTTCAAAATTCTCGAAAATATTGCTTTTTGATTTCTTAAAATGTTTTATTTTATTATGAATATTGTGGTTTCGTGCAGGATGTAATAAAAAATTTCAATTTTGAAAACAAACATGTTTGTAGAAGCATATTGGAAGGTTTTGAAATAAGATTTTTTATATAAATTTTTTTGCCCTTGTCTAAATTTAGTACAAATAGAAAGTTATCCTGTTACCCCCAGAAAATCACAGTTCATCTATTCCATAGTAACTTTACCATAAGTTTACACTCCTGCTTCAGAATATTGTTATTGAGCTTTGAATGTCTATATTTCCCAACAGTAAATGAAATAAATAGAGATATTAAATATCAACTTAAAAACATTGTTAATAGAAATACTGATCAGCAATTGAGTCTCTAGGAGACTCAATTGTTGGAATTAATTTATTTTCTATTTCTGGAATTGAAGATTCGTGTTGATTTTAAAGTAAATTATTAATGGAAGATATTTGACTGAAAGCTTTAAATACCAAACTATTTACAACCAATATTCCATTACAAAATTCTTTTATCAATTGAAAATCTTTGATTATTAATATTTCCAATGATAATATTTTACACATTCAATAAAATGGTTTCATTTTTTTACAATCCATGATATAAACATCTATTTTAGTACTATAAAAATGAATCATAATGAGATCCAACTCATCCATCATATTTTCTATTTGGAAGCTTAAGGTGAAACGAAATCCATTGTCCCAAGAATCCTTAGAGAATTTACCAAGTCACAATTCGTCTTTTAAGTAATGCTTTTTGTCAAATGCAAATGAACCATTACTTATTTCTCCGAAAATTATTTCTTAATTATTATAGTTTGACATGGACACCATTATATTAGGACGTCACAGAGGTCCTGAAAGTCTGCCATTTTGATTTTTAGTAGACTTAGACCTCTCTTATAATAATTATATAATCAATATCATTATTTATTTTATAAATTTACAAGATTCATAAAAAAAGATTATTATTTAATAAAATACCATCATATTTAATACTACTTCTCACAATGTTATATAATATTAAATTAAAAATTGATTTCACAACTTGGTACGAATATAACCGTTTATTAATATTGAAAGACTTCTTTATATAATTTTTCATATCCCACACTTTTTCCATTTGGGTTAAAAAAAAGCTTAAGGAATTATAAAAATTCATATCTTCTAAATGCTCTATTGGTACTACTGAATACTTTGATATTATGTGATTTTCAATAAATTTTTTGTCTCGCTTTTCCAATTTCACACTTGGTTTTAACTTGTATTTTAATTCATTAACACATTCCTCATTAATCTTTTTATGATGCATTTTTAAATGAATATCATTTATTATACTATTAGCTAAAAAATCTTGCGCAGTCAAATCTTCAAATTTGATAGTAATGCATATTATACATGTCATCAAAACTATTGAATTGAGTCAGACGCAATTAAAATTAAGAAAAATTGGAGTTGAGTCAAGGCAAATTTTGATTTTTACTAGTAATTGACACAATTAGTTAAGTCAAATGCAATTAAAAATTGAAATTTTAAGAGTTGAGTCAAAGTCAAATTAGTTTTGACGACATATATAGTACATATAATTAATAATGCTGGCGACATTTTTGGATACACTTCAATAAGCTTACAAAATGTGAAATATTAAATAAATAAAAATTTAATATGTAAATCATGAAATATTAATTGCACTGATATTATTATACATCAGTAAATTTTTTTAAACGTAAGCCTTCAAAGTCCTTCACTTCGATAACCTTCGAATACCTCCAACATAAACGTAATATTTACGAAGGTTATTGATACCGAAAACCTTCATTTTTATTAATAAAACGTAATACTCTGGAGGTTATTGATATCGATAACCTTCAATAACCTTCACTTTATCATAATAAACGTAATATTTGCGAAGGTTATTGGTCCGATAACCTTTAATAACCTTTGAAAACGAAATTATTATAATAACCTCCGACATAAAAAATTTCCTGATGTACTTACATTTGATATTTTGTCTTTTATTTCATCACTATTGAATTCAATTAAAAACGAATCTTCTTCAGATTTAGATTCATTACTAAAATTTTCGGATATTCCATCAGATATTTTTATTTTTATTTTTTTTTAAACGACCAGTGTGGTCTCCAAAGTTTATAATTCGAAGATTATATCATGANTAAGAAAAATTGGAGTTGAGTCAAGGCAAATTTTGATTTTTACTAGTAATTGACACAATTAGTTAAGTCAAATGCAATTAAAAATTGAAATTTTAAGAGTTGAGTCAAAGTCAAATTAGTTTTGACGACATATATAGTACATATAATTAATAATGCTGGCGACATTTTTGGATACACTTCAATAAGCTTACAAAATGTGAAATATTAAATAAATAAAAATTTAATATGTAAATCATGAAATATTAATTGCACTGATATTATTATACATCAGTAAATTTTTTTAAACGTAAGCCTTCAAAGTCCTTCACTTCGATAACCTTCGAATACCTCCAACATAAACGTAATATTTACGAAGGTTATTGATACCGAAAACCTTCATTTTTATTAATAAAACGTAATACTCTGGAGGTTATTGATATCGATAACCTTCAATAACCTTCACTTTATCATAATAAACGTAATATTTGCGAAGGTTATTGGTCCGATAACCTTTAATAACCTTTGAAAACGAAATTATTATAATAACCTCCGACATAAAAAATTTCCTGATGTACTTACATTTGATATTTTGTCTTTTATTTCATCACTATTGAATTCAATTAAAAACGAATCTTCTTCAGATTTAGATTCATTACTAAAATTTTCGGATATTCCATCAGATATTTTTATTTTTATTTTTTTTTAAACGACCAGTGTGGTCTCCAAAGTTTATAATTCGAAGATTATATCATGAAGTTGCACAGTTCATCGTGACGTAGGCTTGACCTTCGGCAAATAAGGTTTCGTCAATGGAAGTGGTTATATGAGGTAATGTTAAACCCTGTACCTTATGTGCAGTGAGGGCAAGGACATTTTGTAGTGGGAATTGTTTTTTCAATGCATGTTTTCCATCTATATTGAAATAGACAATTTCTTTTTGAACAATGACTTTGCTTAAGTTTGTGAAGGTAGGGAAAGTTACTTCTATATTTTGATTATCAATAATTTTTGTTACGATTCCAATCGATTCGTTACAAATATCTTTATCGAAAAACTTGTTATTTAGGAACATGATGCGTGCACCTTCTTGTAAGTGCGTTATGTGGGGTAGATTTGTTGAGTGTTTAAAGTGGAAGGACAAGTTGGTTTCAGTTAGGTTCTCAAAGTCCATTGTATCTTCGGATGTTGAGGTGAGAGGTTCACTTGTTGTGTGGTCAAATGGGAGGTAGCTACATAGGAGTTAATTTACATATATTGAATGCAGTTTGGCGAATGTTGACAATATGAGTAGTGTTGTAGAATTTTTCTGGGTCATTACTTGTATTTATTTTTGATTGAATAATATCTTTTGTTCTTCTCGATAGGTGACCTGTTCGTATTTCTTGAAGAACGTTATAAAATTCAATATCTTCTCGTTGGCATTGGGGTGTGGTTAAAAATAAGGAAAAGAATAGTGACCAAGCCAGGGATTGAAAGACATATTTCAGTTTTACAGAAGGTAGTTGGGCCAGGTCTCCTATCACCAAAGTTGGTATCCCTCCAAATACGATGTTGTTGTTGTGAATTTTGGCAAAGATATTATTAATAAAAGTGAACAAATCTCCATTGACTATTGAGATTTCTTCTATCATTATTGCTTCTATTTTTTTTAGGTTAGTTTCATCTTCTTCGTTAAGGTGGATTAAAGTTTCATATTTTCCGTCATGAAATCAGATTTTTAGTAATAAGTGTAATGTTCTTCCTCCAATATTGTGAGTCGCAACACTAGTAGATACCATTAGTAAGTATTTTTTATTTTTTGTTTGAAGGGAGAAAATTAATTGATACATTAGGAATGTTTTTCCAGTTCTAGCTGGACCTGTTAAAAAGAAGTACAGATACTTTCCGTTAGTTAATTTTTCCATACATTAGATAGTATAGAGTAGATCTTGTATTGTTTGGTGTCTAGAGTTAGTAAGAATTGGAAGTCTAGGTTGGGACAATGTTTTTTTAGTGAAAGGAATTGGTTAAACATTAGGTCTGATAAGTCTCGATTTTGAAAGTTGTGTAAAAGGGTTATTAATATCGATTTGTATAATTTTGATAAGCAATTTTTTGTTCTATGTAGCTTTTTTTAAGTGATTCGGTTACTTGATTGTATCTTGTAGGAAACATTGTTCAGAATTTGTCTTTGTATGTTTCAAATTCTCCAAGTAATTCTTGTTCGAATCTCACAGGAATTTTCATTATAAGATATTAAAAGAAAAAAGGTTCCCTATCTTCTATTTTGTAAGTGGTGAATCTTAATAGTATTGGTGTTTTTCATTGAACAATTATTCTGTTTTTACGGTCTCAGCAATAGAATAAGTTTGAATTTTGACTTGGTTATTTAAATCGAATGGTGTAATCATGAAAGTAATTAGGGTATGTAATCAAATGAAAGTTTGGATGATCTGAACAGTCAAAATATTTGTCAATTGCATCATCCCAATAGGGAAGTTTATTATCATTGTTGTCATCGCCTATTTCGGTCAGTAGATAAATCGGTTTGACAAATCTATATCTGAATTCAGAAGGTACGGAGGGAAGATAAAGTACCAAGATTGAACATCTCATTAAAGGGTATTGTAGTAGGAGAATTATTAATTCCATAGTACCTAATCTTCGAGCTGTAATATGTTTTTTGTAACTATCTTCTTCGGAAATGTCAAAAAGTTCAGAGGGTTCAGATTTGGTTACATATTTTGTTATATATTTGACGAATCCATTAGTTGTAATATATTGAAAATTTATATGCCCTCTCCAGATTAATAATGTTTCGGGATGGTATGGAATGATTATTTGATCTTCTTGTTTTGTACGACAGTAGACGTAACGTAAGTTATTTGATGAGCAATATGTTCTTTCTGATAATGGTTGAGGAAATCCTTTAGAATACTGTTTATCTGTGGAGTCATATGTTCTGCATCTATGATTACAATGGTATTTTTGGAATGTGATAACTAAGTGATGTAGGTCGGGTTCTATAAGGGGATTGGGAACGTCTACTTGAATCATGTTTAAAGAAATTAATTCTTGAGTTTTTTTTCAACATAGGCAACATCAGGAAACTTTTCGGGACGTAAATTTACAGAAAATTTACGGGACCTACAGAAATTTACGCCTAAAAAAATCAATTTTTTTGACTTTGATCACTATTTATAAGATATGGAGCGATTTTTTACTAAGATATTCCTATGACAGATCGAAAGATCTGGTTCTTAGCTACAAGATGATATGTGTTTCATCTCTGTAACATTAATATTCGCGAAGATATTCACGTTTAAAGTTTCACATTTGTGAAAAAATTTCCGCGTAAATTTTTCGAAAATTTCCGTAATTCTGCCGGAAATTCACGTGACGTCATAGAAATTTCCGGCAGAATTACGAAAATTTTCGGAAAATTTACGCGAAAATTTTTTCACAGATGTGAAACTTTAAACTTGAATATCTTCGCGAATATTGATGTTACAGAAATGAAACATATATCATCTTGTAGCTAAGAACCAGATCTTTCGATCTGTCATAGGAATATCTTAGTAAAAAATCGCTCCNCATTAGTTGTAATATATTGAAAATTTATATGCCCTCTCCAGATTAATAATGTTTCGGGATGGTATGGAATGATTATTTGATCTTCTTGTTTTGTACGACAGTAGACGTAACGTAAGTTATTTGATGAGCAATATGTTCTTTCTGATAATGGTTGAGGAAATCCTTTAGAATACTGTTTATCTGTGGAGTCATATGTTCTGCATCTATGATTACAATGGTATTTTTGGAATGTGATAACTAAGTGATGTAGGTCGGGTTCTATAAGGGGATTGGGAACGTCTACTTGAATCATGTTTAAAGAAATTAATTCTTGAGTTTTTTTTCAACATAGGCAACATCAGGAAACTTTTCGGGACGTAAATTTACAGAAAATTTACGGGACCTACAGAAATTTACGCCTAAAAAAATCAATTTTTTTGACTTTGATCACTATTTATAAGATATGGAGCGATTTTTTACTAAGATATTCCTATGACAGATCGAAAGATCTGGTTCTTAGCTACAAGATGATATATGTTTCATTTCTGTAACATCAATATTCGCGAAGATATTCAAGTTTAAAGTTTCACATCTGTGAAAAAATTTTCGCGTAAATTTTCCGAAAATTTTCGTAATTCTGCCGGAAATTTCTATGACGTCACGTGAATTTCCGGCAGAATTACGGAAATTTTCGAAAAATTTACGCGGAAATTTTTTCACAAATGTGAAACTTTAAACGTGAATATCTTCGCGAATATTAATGTTACAGAGATGAAACACATATCATCTTGTAGCTAAGAACCAGATCTTTCGATCTGTCATAGGAATATCTTAGTAAAAAATCGCTCCCTGTCTTATAAATGGTGATCAAAGTCAAAAAAATTGATTTTTTTAGGCGTAAATTTCTGTAGGTCCCGTAAATTTTCTATAAATTTACGCCCCGAAAAGTTTCCTGATGAAATCTGTATGTATGAATTGTTCTTCTGTTTTAGAATTCATCTCATTCGAAAAAGTATTTCCATTTTCTCCAACCAGCTAGATCAGGATTTTTTCATAATTTATTATAAATATTATTTAAAAAATTATTGTCCAGAGTGTAAGCATAGGACATTATACTTTTATGCATTAAGGTTGAAAATTGGTATCACATGAGCTCACATGAGAATTTCCAGTTGTAATGCCGCACTACGTAAGCACCACGTTTTGAAAAATAAAAATAAAAACAAATTTTCATGATTATACATGTTCCCAAAATTGATTTTGGATTTTTGAGGTATTTCGACTTTTTGAGATTTATGCAGAATCTATTCTATATATGGAAGTAAAAAAAATACCCAGTTATGTGTATCTTCAATCAAAGAATAAATCTGGGTGGTCAAAAAATTTCGGGTTTTAAGTAAAATAATTTCGTCTTTTATGAAAAACTATTTCGACTTTTTTCCCCGAAATTACAATTTCGGGGCCCCAAAATAATTTTGCGTGCAAGTATATTCATGATTATCAAATCATTATCAATCTAAAAATTTATTGATTAATCAGATGAGTCATTATTAATTAATTAATAATTAATGAANCAACCAGCTAGATCAGGATTTTTTCATAATTTATTATAAATATTATTTAAAAAATTATTGTCCAGAGTGTAAGCATAGGACATTATACTTTTATGCATTAAGGTTGAAAATTGGTATCACATGAGCTCACATGAGAATTTCCAGTTGTAATGCCGCACTACGTAAGCACCACGTTTTGAAAAATAAAAATAAAAACAAATTTTCATGATTATACATGTTCCCAAAATTGATTTTGGATTTTTGAGGTATTTCGACTTTTTGAGATTTATGCAGAATCTATTCTATATATGGAAGTAAAAAAAATACCCAGTTATGTGTATCTTCAATCAAAGAATAAATCTGGGTGGTCAAAAAATTTCGGGTTTTAAGTAAAATAATTTCGTCTTTTATGAAAAACTATTTCGACTTTTTTCCCCGAAATTACAATTTCGGGGCCCCAAAATAATTTTGCGTGCAAGTATATTCATGATTATCAAATCATTATCAATCTAAAAATTTATTGATTAATCAGATGAGTCATTATTAATTAATTAATAATTAATGAAATTATATTTGTGCGCTTCACTTTATGCTCCAGACTAACAACAGTTCCCATTTCCTAGTGATAAAATATGTAAATGTGTAGTAATCGGTTAGTAGGTAGTGGATCGTAATTATCAGTTGATAATAAAATTTCACGTAATTGTGGCCATTTATCTTCAGCCATGGTCATCGTATAAAATATTTGTGGTAATCCGTAAGTTTGTATTATCGTATTAATTTGATATTGTTTTTTTTTAAAGAATGGAACAGCAGTTCTGAGGTGTGATGGAATTGTTACAGTTTTTGATTCATCAATAATGAAATAATTATTATAAGAACTTTTGGCAATTAAGTTGGCTCTTGTTAGATGATATTCTTGGTTGATATTTTGGGTAGATAATAGTTTCTTTTTTTTTTTAAGTTTAAGTATGACCAGTGTGGTCAATACTAATGTAAGCAAAAACGTGAATCAGGATATAATATCCTAAGTTTAATATATTTATCGTAACTATTTATAGATGTTCGAATATTTAAACATTTTTTCATATTTTCATAATGACCTCGACCTTTAAGGAATAGATTAGGAAAAATTAAAGTTTCTAAGTCAGGATTGTTAAAAAGGATTGGAAGATTTGTATTATTATTTATGATGGAGCCAGCTATTAGTCTGTTATAATTAACATCTTGATTGTGAATTTCTTGTGGAAGTTGAATATCATCAGGAAACTTTTTGGGGTGTAAATTTACAGAAATTTATGGGACCTACAGAAATTTACGCCTAAAAAAATCAATTTTTTTAACTTTGATCACTATTTATGAGACAGGGAGCAATATTTTACTAAGGTATTCCTATGATAGATCGAAAGATCTAATTCTTAGCTACAAGATGATATGTGTTTCATTTCTGTAGCATCAATATTCGCGAAGATATTACGTTTAAAGTTTCATATCTATGAAAAAATTTTCATGTAAATTTTTCAAAAATTTTCGTAATTCTGCTAAAATTCACGTGACGTCATAGAAATTTCCGGCAGAATTACGAAAATTTTCGGAAAATTTATACAGAAATTTTTTCATAGATATGAAACTTTAAACGTGAATATCTTCACGAATATTGATGCTACAGAAATGAAACACATATTATCTTGTAGCTAAGAACCAGATCTTTTGATCTGTCATAGGAATATCTTAGTAAAAAATTGCTTCCTGTCTCATAAATAGTGATCAAAGTCAAAAAATTGATTTTTTTAGGTGTAAATTTCTATAGGTCCTGTAAATTTCTGTGAATTTACGCCCCAAAAAGTTTCCTGATGATTCGGAATTACTAGATCTGGTGGATGAGGAACTTCATTGGGTAGGGTGCTTCAGTATGTGTTGAGGGGTGATGAATTATTATTGATTGATTGCCTTACTAGAGGTAATGGAACGGGTACAGTATTTTCTGGTAACAGATAAGCAGTGATTAAGTTTGATTGGTATTGTTTAATAAGGTTATTATTTTGTTTTAACCATTCAGAAGCAGGAATTTGAGAGTTATGAAACCAAGTTGAAGGTTCGTTAGAGTTTAAGTAGGCACTAATTGATTCAGAATATATTTGTAAAGTTTGGTAGTTGTGTGTAAGTCCTATTAAACCTTTTACATGTCGATAATTTGTGTACAGATTTGTTCCTGCAGCACGACCTAAAGAACAACTCATATGGATTGGTGAAAGATATCTTCAGTGCATCATTGGGACTTCTTGAATGACAGGAGGAATGGGGTCAGTATAGTGGTAGCGACGTGTATTTTGGTTCTTGCATCTGTTATAAATAGCAACTTGTTCAATATTTCGTCTATTTGTTCATATATATTGTCGTGTGCCCTTTACGACAATGTTCTGAAGGTTAAAGAATCTTTCCTAACAAAAACTATTCTACAAGTTAAGTAATATCATGCTGTTTCGGGAGATCCTCTTGATCAATTCACAGCAAATTACAAAGTTAAATAAGAGAGGCAAAGGTGAGTGAGTTCTTTATTGTGACAAGGTCTTTTACACGCCAAGTTAGTTTGTATTACTTGTGCAAAGCGTATATGTAAAAGGTTTAAACAGCGATAAAATATACAAAGGTTTTAATAAAATAATAACTTTATTAAATAATAATGCGGGATAATATATATATAAAGATAATAAATAAAGATAATAAATATAAAGAAATTAAGAAATAAAATAGAATAAGAAAGTTAAGAACTGAAGGAATTAAAAGACTTGTAAAAACTAAAGGAAAACTATCTAACTAAACTCTGAACTTTAAACTTCAAACTTGTCTTGAACTCAATCTAAAAAGGACCTGTATTTATATCTTCTCAAACACTTCCTGCATTACAGATAATCTTACCATTCCTTCCTTTAGATTGGTTCCTTTCTAAACAATACAATTTCCTTTATCTTTACAAGTATTTACCTGAGTATTTCCCTAGGTATCGTACCTGGGTATATACCTAGGTAAATTCATAATGATAATCCTTTAAATGTAGTACTTACTAATCTGTACTACTGATCTACTCTATTTATAAACTAAAAAAAAAATAATACATATAAGAATAAATATAGATAAATAATAATGAATACTAATAAATATTAATTTAATGTGTTACAATATACAGGGATATCAAAAGAAACAGTTAAATAATAGTTTTCATCATTGCAATAAGAAATCCAGTTTACAGATATTTTCATCATTAACATTGAGCAGTAGGTACAAGGAATACACAGGTGGTTATATAATATTTTGGTTTGAAATTCAGTTAGTAGGAGTTGAAGATTAGTTTAATGAGAAATGAAATTGTTGTTAAATAGTGGTTAAGAACTTGTTTTTGTTGATAGTCTAGTATTATCAGGAAGTGGTACATTTGATAGGTTTTAGTTTATTTTATTTCTGAGTATGTAAGAATTGAATAAGTGATCATTTTGTGGATTTGAAGAGTTAGTAGTGTTATTTTGTATTTTATTTTGAAAGGTAATAAGTGAAAAGTTTTGAATTTGGTGGTTCATTATAATTTTTATTTATTGTAATAATAAATTGGGTTTGTTATTTTATCAAGTGTTTAAATTGAGAATATATATATGTGTTTTTATGTATTTGAACTTTTCCTTTTTATAATTTTACTTAATAAATTATCAAGTGCATTTTATTATTATTTTAATATCTTATTTAATTCTACATGTTATTGTTTATTTTATATATTAATATTTAAACAATAAAACAAAAATTTGAAGTAACTTTTTTATAGTATTTATATATTTTGATTTGATTTGATTTGTAGTTAAACAGTATATACTAATAAATTTTTTATTTTTTAACATATTTTATTTTATTTGAATTGTGTAAAGAATTTAAAAAAAAGAGATGATAATTGAAAACTTAGTTTGAATTGTATAAAAAATGTAAGTAAAAGAAATGACAATTGAAAATTTAGTTGAGATTCATCTCGGAAGGATCAATTGTCACATCAGAGTTTTCTTGGGTAGTGGGTTCACCATCTCTAATTTGCAAAATTATATCATTGAGGTTTGTAGATGACGTACTATCTTGTGATGATTTCGATTTTGGAATAAAATTATTTAATTTTCTTTTTTTTAAAGATTCAGAATTTATTTTTGCATATTTCTCATCGATGATATTAAGTTGGTTGTCTAAATCCTCGTGAGATTTTGTTTTTCCTTTGTTTGAGAAATGTAGAGATTGTGATTTACCAATATTACCTGCATAGTTCCATTCAATATCTGAGGCCATTATATGAGGTGATCTTTTTTGTAAACCAATTTTGAATCTTCTGATTACAGATATTCATCCGGAATTATATAGAGGCGTTCTAGGACGCTATATATACGAAGCGTCTGGAGAACGCACTAGAACGGTGCGTTCTAGTACGCTATATATACGAA